>ONZK01001745.1:46062-57817 GCA_900322385.1 Pharnaceum exiguum | reverse complement strand
CCTGTGTCCCCCCCTCCTTTTTTTCCTTTTTTGGCTGGTCTTAAGGCCTTGTTTGGCAATTAGTAGTTAGGAAGAGTAGTTAGTAGGTTGTAGTTGTAAGAGTAGTTTGACTAATCAAAGTTGCTAATGAACTTGTTTGGTGAAGAGCATTTGTGTGGGCCTAAACTACTCTTGGTGAAATGCTGTTGGCAACAGCATTTGGAACAAATTACACTACAAAATTACTAACTGCTAACATTAAATGTACCAAATAACGACACCTACTAACTACTCGGTGCTCCTGCTAACTATTAACTACTAACTACTAACTCCCAAACAAGGCCTTAATGAGCTTACATACATCCAAGATGTACATTGTATTTGTGACGTTTAATGTTAGTATGTTATGTAAGGGCCTCTCTTACTTGCCGCTGGACTCTATTCCGCAGGTTCCGCGTAGCAACTTGGAGAGGCAATGTCATAGATGCGGACATGGAGATGAATCCTTCCCGTATCCCAGGTGCTAGATCATTTAACTAGTACTTCAGTACTACACTACTTAAGTTACATACATAGCTTTAATGAGTCTTCTTGGCCATATATTGTTGGAAATTTTTTATTATTTCATTTAAGTTTCTAAATTTCAGTTTTACAAAATGTTTTAAAAGGGCCCTAAATGTTTTACGTTATAATTTATTACTAATTTTATAATGGTCTTTAAAACTTTTTTTATGTCCCAATTTATTTGGGTGTGTGGGGGTTACATCAACTGAGCCACCTATAAATAGAGGGCTAGTATAGTTGAGATGATAACCTATAAGGGTGACACAACCACATTATTCTTACTCCACTTTTTACAAATAACCCCACAAGTGTTTTTCTACAACTCTTTAAACACTACTTTGCTTTGGGCAATGAGGTAAAGATCCGTTCACCACTTTCTCCCAGTGGGCGCACCTATGGAGGAGATATCGCGAGGTTTTGGGGTCGTATCCTATTATCATTGCGTGACCGTTTGACCCGTGCGTAGGGGAGGCACAATGGTTTTAGAACAGCGTCTTGTGACGTGCTTCATCAAGGCTAAGCGATTACATATTGTCTTTTATATTTGTCAATATTATTATTGTGAATTACTAATGTTTGTTGTATTTTGTAGCTAATTTTCCAACATATATACTGCTGCCAGCTTGTATCAGTTCATCTTTCTTAAATTTGGAGGCCATTGGAACAGCCAAACGACACAATGGCACATCGGCAACCACTAAATACTTTCATACAGTGAACTGACAATTGAGATAACAAGTTGGGTAGTTTTTATTAACACCTACCAGCTTGATTTGCAGCTCAAGCAGGCAATACAATGAGGTATCAAGCGATTCACTCCTAGTACTCAGCCAATCCCTATAAACTTGACCAATTCTACTACTAAATGCTCATCCGACGCGGTACGCAAAAAACCGTCAAACGGCAAATTCCTCATCTGATAAACACAATTCTTTAAGAACGCAACTAAAACATTTTACCAAAAGAACACTGTAGATAATAAATATAAAAGATGCCCAAGAGTTATTAACGTAACCATGATAATCATATGAGAGGAAGTATTCATACTAAATTAATTTTTAGAGAAAATGAAATCCTCTCTTGCCTCTTGGGATAATAAAGCACTCTATCTGAAAAGAGAATATGAGAAAACCATTCATGAAGTTTGGTGATGACGAGCATCTGCTTGGGCGAAGTCTAACTGAGAGGTGGCAAGCTGGGTAGGGAACCACTAATGCAAAAGTGGAGGGACAGCTGAAGTTTCACTGACAGGGTAACTATCTCTGTCAGGTTCATCGGGTCCAACTTCTTGTATCCTATTCGCGGTTCATAAATGCAAGTTGATCCAGTAAATGCAACTTTTGAGTTTGACGAACAAAATATTTCTGTTAAAGGGATGGAAACCTAGAAACTTGGTTCTGGTCATGTTGTGTTGTCGAAGGGGCAAGCAGGAAACTGGAACACTGTGTACCAACTTCCATGCCCCTGCTCGTGTTGCCTTGTCCTCAACTTGCCAAACTTTCATAACAGGATCTGAACCTCGCTTCATCATGTGCAGGCTGAGATGCTCGTTACACACTCCGAAACCTAGCGCTTCATTATATTCACATGTAAGCTCATCATCTGGCGAGCATAACTCTTCCGGAAGATCAAGAGTATGGTTAAGGCGTACCTTGCCGTGTTCATCCTTAACAATGTTAAACGGATCAAATGAAACAAGAGTGCTGTTATTGAGCCAGTGAAGCATCCCATTGTGGGGAACTAAGGGAATCCAGTTAAGAGTGTGAGTTAACCGAAAAGGATACCAATCAACAGACAGTTCAATCCACTGCTTCAATTCCGAACAGTAGACATAGATATTGAACTCAGCTGAATCATATTTATCCCTCGAACCAATAACACGACCTTTCCTCTCCGCTTCGGCCATTCCACATTCTAGTATCGGAACTAATACCACCCTGAACTTCAATTCAGAAGTACTCGTACCATAGTTACAGAGAAGTCCAGCTCGGAAGTGTATACACGGTCTAGAATACCCACGGTTACGAAGGGCGATCCGTTGGCGAGTAACCGGATTGAAAACGAAAAATCTGAATTTTTTGCGGTGGCAGGGACACACAAGGAGAAGATCAAGACACGATGCCTCGATACAAAACTTCCTTTTCATGCCAAGATCAATGTCACTCACAAGAATGGCTTTTGTACTGGGACATCTCTTCCACAGGCTTCGGTGTGTCGACACAGCAAATAACGGGAGCCTCTGTATCTTGTCAAACCTCGTCCGGAATATTGTCCACTGAAACAACAACGTGAAACTACGAGGAAGCTGTTTACTGAACTTTTCACGTGCGTGAGAGATGTACTGAAAGACAAAGTGGGGGGTGGAGATGATGTCGTGCCAGCGTTTGCATACAACTTTGCAGTGGGTCACTGTTCTGCTGCTGCATATTCGCGTGAGTATTTCTACCAAAATATGATCAATAACGTTGCTTAGATGTGAGTGGTTGTTGGTGTTATCATCATCTGTTGTCTTGCTCCGCTCATCTGCTGTTTTGACTCGCTTGTTTTCGCTCACATTATTGTCTAGCTCATATTTCTGGTCGACTGACGTCCTCTTGCATGGTATCAGCTGCCCCATGTCCGCGTCCATGGCTAAGAAACTGGTTCTCTCTGTTTTCACGATACTGTCCAAACCTCGCCCTTGGTTTATGACTTTGTTCACTAATATACTACACATAAGCAGGAGGACGATTCTATGATATGGACTTTACAGCAAAAAATTAGAAAAACATACTTGTACTGTATTTGTTCACATCGATCCGAATCATATCCCTCTCCGTACGAGATCCGATCAGTAGCATGCCAACACGGAAACACTCTAAGTCTGTTGGAGCAAAAGAAGAATACACGTATGAGTCACACAAAAAAAAAACTACCAAAGAGGGAGAGGGAAGGGTTAGAGAGGCTGTTAGATGGACCAAGGATTTTCTAAGCATGGGTAATATGAAAAACAAAAGAGTACATTGATTTTACATGTAGGTAACTAGGTATTGGTGCAAACACCAATAGATCAATGAAAAACGTACATAACAAAAAGAAATTAGTGTTATACACACAAAAGGTTTCTTCGTGTTTGTAATTTTGTATCGTTTAGAAACTCACCAAAGAGATAACTTTTGAGAAAACTATCGCATTAAAAAAAAAGTGAAAGAAATCCTTACCAATATGATGGAATTTTATTGAATATTCCAAAAAGTAATTGTTTCCAAATATGATCTCATAATATATTGTTTCTTAAACCAAATTGTAAAACAATATATATTCTAATGTTTTTTTTTTGGGTTCAAAATATATTCCAATGTTACTGTATCTAGTCTATCATGAAAACGAAAACCACAAGCTCAACTCCTCTAGTCCCACCACTTTTTACTTTAATTCTGCGTGTAAAGACCCAAACTGCGCAGTAGCAGCATCTGGTAGCTCTTAGAATCAATGGGTTGAGAAATAATGTTTTTTTTTTGGTTCAAAATATTAGGCCTTCACTCAAGAAATAAATTACTCTAATATCTGAAGGTTTTCTTCACCAACTGTACCTGCAGGTGCACCTGGGAGGGCATGCTCACCTCCAGGAATTTCCATTCCGGTGGCTACAGGGAGAACGGAGAAGTCGCCACCACAGTAGACAAGCTTCTTGAGTAGGTCTAGGTATGTTATGCTCAGAAACTATGCAGGAACATAGACCAACATTATCTGCAGCCAGAAGGGGTTGGCACTGTCATAGTCACCTGTCATCCTCGAATTCTTCATGCCCTTCGGCAGCCATGTGCTACGGAGTTTGGATTGCTACCCGCCCCACTAGTGCCTTCCCTTCTTATCCGTCAAACTAAAACCATGTGAAGATACAGACATTAAATGTATGTTGGTGGAAGTATCTTTTCATGAGCTAAGCATTACTTCGTGCCCAATAATTGATGCAAATAGCATCATCAATCCCTCCAAGTCTGGTATCGCAGAATTAAGATACAGCCGCTTCCAGACGTGACTACAAAGAAGACCTGCCTCTACAATCAGCATAACTTTCACTTCCATTTGATGCTTCAATGTCTGCATCGATGTGTAAATTACTTCATAAGTATGAAAGGCATTGCAACCGTCCTTGTCCTATCCTAAAACTTCAACTGTGTAAACCCACTTCCTGAAGGCAATAACATGCCCAATCCTCAGCTTTGGTGCTTCATTTTCAGCATCTGCAGCCTTCAGTCCTCTGTACAGATTTCTTTGAAGCTTTTTGACCTACTGACCTCACTCTTATGCCACCCATCTTTTAGCAATCATACTATGCCCCTCCGTATGACCAATAACCTACTTAGCCCTCTCAAAGTAGCCTCCTTAAACAAAGTTCATGACCAACTACTCAACTACTCATCCAGATCTCTGTTTGCAAGTGACATACATGCTCCCTACACCATTTTATGTAAACCCACTGTAATTTTTTTAATATCAAGTTATTCAAAACTCTGAATTGAGGGGTTGAACATTCAACACCTACATATGCTTTTTTCAGAAATCCTCCATCATTTGCAGACGGAAGAATTTAGCATCTACAATAGCCCTTTCTCCCCTGCTCGTTTCCTGAAGTAGATAGTTAATTTGCACTAGCTGGTAAAGGCGGACTCAGAAGAATTTTTCCATGTATAACACCCAAAAGACATTCATAGACTAACATCATCGGATACATCAAAGACCAAATATGTATAGCCTCGACCTCCTTGGCCATCCTTTTTCTGGAATAGAATACCACGTACTATAAGCTCCAAAAAGGCAGAACCCAACATCTATTTGATGAAAACAGGCTTCAGGTGTCCAAAGTCTCAACTCTGCAAATTGATGACACAAACAGTTAGTAGCAATTCATGCTCATAAGTCATACAGAAGCCACAACATTAGCACTTGCACATCAAACGAACAAGGACAAGCGGTTTGGTTTAATTAAGCAAAAAGCAAATGTCACAAGCACGAATTGGTACCAACATTATCCAACAACGGTTCTCCATCTCAGCTTACAGCCTTCTCCCCAGTGCCTGTCAGTACATAAAGGTAGTATAGGAATTTAGGAAACATCAGCATGCAGAACAACTATAAATGTAGAGGTGACAATATATGACACTTCGAAGTACATGATGCTGATCAAGTTAAATTTTAAAGAACACCACTCTGGCGGGTTACAGCTAACTGTAGCTACAACGGTTGTTCAAAGCACAAGAATATCCAACTTCTGTCTTCTAGTCTAGCCAAGGGCATATAGTTCCACCTATAGCAACTTCTGCATCTTTCTTTGCCACCCATAAGCTGGAGCTGGTGGCATATACTGTGTAACGATTGCGAGAACGACGCAACCACCATCGTGAACAATTTTCTTGAGTAGGTCTAGGTTGTTTATTTCAGCTATGCAGGACTTTAGCACTAAATTACTTGATATCTTCACCAAATCTACCACCGTAACTTGACTTTTTTTATTACTGTTTCCCATACAGTGCTCAATTCTTGCTCGTACACAAAACCAAATCAAACAAATATGAAAGCGAATCTGGTGTTATTATCTTTTGAGAATGTCAGTACGTCGTCAAAAGCCCGGGGAAGAAATAAAGAGAAGGCAAAGGAATAAGATGAAACAACAAGTATACTTTTGAACTTAAGTTCCAATTCATGACACTCAAAGCACAAAAATTGCCATAGATTACACACGAGTTATGTCAATTTGATAATTAATCAAACATGAGTAGGACCAGCTGATGGAAATCAGCCCATACAGACTTACTTTACGGAGAGATCCAAAAATAGGAAATAAATACTTATAGTTTCATACTTTTCTGCAAATATTTAGTTTCTTAGTTTAGTTAAATTACTTATTCTCCGAGCAATGATCAGCCTATTAATATACATTATGCTAGAGGTGTTAGACTGAATTGAGAATTGAAAGAATTTAAAATATGTTAAACATTCCTCGACCTTTCTCTCTGTGCAGCATTATTGACTTTTCTTCCCTTCACTATTCTCTCTTCTTCCTTATACTCTGCCCTAAACCCTTTTCTACCTTGTAATCTATTATTTTCCTAAATGTTCCACATCACTAGCATTATTTCATGTAAACTCTGTCAGCATTCATGGTTTGTTGTTTAACGATATTACATACTAGTGAGCACTAGCCATATGTGTAATCAGCAACATACAGAAAACGAGATGCACCCATTCTTCACTTCTATCCGATGCGACAATGTGCAAGCAACTATCTAAGAGTTTTCAAGATATGATGAATTAAAGCCTTACCTGAAGGGCCATGTCCAAGAAATCAAAGCTTCATAAAATGTGAATATACTAGCGCAATCTTTCTGCTGTCCATTACTCAACTATTTCGAACCCACTTCCTGAAGGCAGTAACATGCTCAAGTCTCATTTTCTGTGCTTCATTTTTAGCATCGATAGCTTTTAGTCTCCTGTAGAGAGTCCTATGCAGCTTTGTGAACTCACTCTTGTAATTCCATCTATCAGCATACATATTATGCTCCTTCATAAGAGCAATAATTTCCATTACTCTCTCAAAGTAGCCGCCTCGAAGAAAGTTCAGGACTAAAAGCTCATACAAATCTCTGTTTGCAAGTGAGCACCCATGCTCCATATACCTTTTCATGTCACCCCATAAGATGGTAATTTCTCGATACATTTGTAATGAAGAGTAGCCATGAATCAAGTAAGCGAAAGTTTGAGCTGTGGGATGGATATTTAACAATTGGAATCTTATGTATGTTTTTCTTGCATCCTCAATCATTTTGGCCTTGCAGAAGAAAGAGAGACAAGAATTGAGCACAAGAACATCTACAAGAGTTTTTTCTTCACTGCTCATCTCCAGAAGTAGACGATCAGTTAATTTCGATAGCCTAATGCTTGCTGGAAGAGGCATACTCTGAGTACCTTGAACGACACCTGAAAGACATTCGGAGACTATAACCTGATCAGATGCATCTAAGAGAAACCCTTTCCTTTGGATTTGATTCGCTAGCGCCTCTGCCTCCTTGGCCATCTTTTGTCTGGTATAGGCATTCAGAAGAAGCATATAAGAAGCACCCGGAACGGTAACATTAGCCATTTCCATATCATCAATAATGTCATGAGCGGTCTCTAACAAACCAGTATATATACATGCATGAATTACATCGCAACAGAGACTCCCTTCTGAATATCCAACACTCTGCTTTTGAATTGCTGCTAAAACTTTTGAGAATGCATCAATTCTCCCAATTCTTTGGTATTTGACAATAAGTTGAGCCAAACCTTTACAGGTAAGGACAAATTTACCGCTCTCAAATCTCACAAACTCCTCTTTACTCTTCAAACGGAGGACAGAATCCTTCTCCAAGGACTCAAACATAACATGAACTTTCAAAACTTCATTCAAATAAGGAGAACCAATTGGCACCCGGCAAGGCTTCTTTAAGTCCTTAATATTGTTCTTGGAACAAGACTGCCGACCACAACACAGATATTCCACAAGACTAGAAGCAGCATCAAGATCGCCAAATTTAAAATGCAAGCTCAGGAGGTTATCATAGACCTGAGCGTAATGCTGAGCCAGTGAACTTGAAGCTTGATCCACACACTCCTTAAACATCTTCAGCTCATCCCTCTGGCCATTCATCTCATAGACATGACTAAACAGAGCAACAGACTGCGCATCAGCGGCCACTCCTGTACGAGCCATCACTTCAATTATGTGCTGCCCTTTTATAGGTGATCCAAATCTTACAGATGCATCAAGAATAAGGTTGAATATTGCTGTGCTAGGCTTCACTAACACAGCTGAGTCTGACCTCTTTGAGCTGAGACTTACGAAGGAATCACACATTTCAAGCAGAATATTGGAAGCAACATTGGTCCCTGCCTCAGTCTTCACCATATGCATAAAAATTACACACAAGAGATCCATTGTGGGACTATTATATTTCTGGAGCATCAATCTTAGAACTTTCGAGGCATGGACATACATTTGTGCTCTACTCAAGGCAAGACAAAGCCTAGAAAGGCTATCATGTCCAATTACTTCATATTTCTCCTTTGCAATTTTCAAAACCAGATTACACGCTTTAATAAGTGTGCTGCGATCAGATGAATAGGATAGACCAGTGACCAACTTATTCACAAGAGATGCAGACGGATAACCATAAAGCCTCCTATAATCATCAAAAACTCGACAAGCCTCTGCATCTTTGTATTCATTCACCGCATTTTCAAGCTTTATCAAAAGAACTTCACGCGCAGAACCCTCAGTCGGTGAATGTTGAGGTTGATTGCTAGTTGCATATTGTCTCAAGAACGGAATTCTCAATTGACAACTTAAGCTCGATTCCAGATACGACAATAACGAATATCTCAGCAAACCTTGACTGTTTTCAACCACTTTCGACGATAACATGGTCGCCCTTGGAACGACGAGTAAATGCAATCCAAACAGTTTGATGGACTGGCGGTACATCTCTCAATAGGCAATAAAACATAGGAAAACTTTGTCTAATTCCAGAAATAGAATGCTTTCTGTTACTATAAAGCTGTGCACCTAGCCACCTCAACCGGAACTCGAATATCTCTCACTCTTTAGTCTTTACTTATTCAACACAAAAAAGCTAACCTGTTCCAGCAATGCAGGGACAACAGTTTATTCATGATGCATAAAGAAAAGTAAACACAGAAACTTCAAAGGAATGAAAAAGACTAAGGATCCATAAACAGCTCAAAAATGACAATATCATACAGTGGAAGCTAAGTTTGCTAATTGCAACAGCTAAAGTTACCATCTTTCTAACATGGGTAAAATTCTAATGCATGCAGACATTAAACCCACTTCAGAAAAAGATCAATAAACTCAAAATAACAGAAAAAACTAACATAAAAGCTGCAGAAAGTGCTTGCTTCAGAGGAGAGAGAAAGGATAAAAACTCACTTGGGTGAATGAGTAGACAAATGGGTATTGGCTATTTGTTGAGAAGGGATGGAAACTTGAGTCAGACATTTCGTCGAACAGTTTGTGGGTAACATCAAGTGTAATAGTTAGAGCGGTGCTTTGGGGAAAGGAGGGAAAGTCTGTTTTCCTAATGTCTTGATTTTATTTTCCATCAAAAAAAATGTCTTGATTTTATTTTTATTGTATTTTTTGGTTGAATTTATTAATGTATTTTTTAAAAAATGATTTCATTAATTTATTAATAACCACTAATCAATCATTTTTTTGACAACAACTAATCAATCATTTGGATTAACATCTTCATTAAAGGGAAAGAAAACTCATTAAAGTCAATTGACTAGAAACTTAGCTTGGACTAGTTTTAGGTGATTTTCTTCGGTTGTATTGTCGTTGATGAGTGAGAGGAATGAATTGGAGGTGGAAAACAATGAGTCATGATCCTCTTCAATTGAGGGAGAAAAAGGAGGATTGATATTCAGTCCATACGTTGAAATTTTGAGGGAAATAAAAAAAGAAAACCTTCACTTTTAATCCTAACCTTGAAAATGCGATTAAAATATCGACAACAATCCCAATTTTGTAGCTATAATAGAATAGCGTATATAAACTTACCCTTGTAGACCATATATGAGTGCTGCTAATAGTCTGAGCACGTGCATCAACATCACATCACTCACCGAATTCGGATTTCTTCGTATTATAATTGACGGAATATGTAAACAGCTTTTGAATTGCCACCTTTCCTAAGCCTCTGTTTGTATGCCTCCACTCAACATCAGCATAATGGTGATTCAACTTAACTTTGATTACCACAAAAGAATCACACACATAAACTTTGCCCATATCATCACCCAATCCCTCCGAAATCATGAACACGTCAATATTGGACTTAACCCACATAATAAGTAACTGAATGATTTTGATTACATCTTCGACAAGAGTAATAACATTTTGGCCACCAATAGAAACCTTACTAACGAGAATTTTTAAATGCCCTATACCCCGACAACAAGTTATCTATCATTTCACATTTTATAAGGTAACTTTTTGATATAATATATTGTAATATATATGTATTATGAATTTTTCTTAATAAAGGTAACACAACTTAAAATGACAGTTAAATCTATCATTACGAATGAGTATTATATATTAATGAAAATCTAGGGTGTTTTCCGATGTAAATGTCGTATGGCTTTTCTATTAATGAAAATCTCCCATCCCTTATCAAAAAAGAAGAAGTGGGGAACCATAATCACTTAATTAGTATTGGTTTTGGATGATAATAATGAAGTGGAATTGAGGGCAAATTGGTATATAAAAAAATTAGTCAAAAATGGAAATAAATTTTGACACAAACCTAAAAGAAAAGTGGAAAAAATTTGTGAAACAGATGAAAGATGTGTTTTTGGAGTACTCAATCATATTGGGCAACGTTGCATCACTTTTAGTTTTAAACATTAAATTTCTACAATTTTGGTTTCAGCGACAATCGAGTAATATTTCATTGATGTTGTCAATGGAGGTTTGGGCGAGAGAATGAGTTGAAACCTTTTCTTTAAATTACGCACAATATGTCACGGATAATAATTAAACAGGACCATGGGAGCTGTGTTTGCTTGTTTTATTTTCACGTGGATGGAACAAGAGGGGTTTGAGAATTCTCCATGTGCCCTAGATTAATAGACAGACTAGCAATAAACATATACAGAATTGATAAAACCAACATTTCATTACATAGAACACCAAGAAGGCAAAAGCCTTTACATCGAGAACACAATCATAAACCTAAGAGTATGATTATGGTCATCATCTCGTAAATATGGTACTACTAATTCTACTTCAAAACAACTATCAAACCGAATGAAGATTATACATTTATAGACCTTCGAACATCATGAAAATTGCCCTCGAATATAATGAGTGTTGATCTTCTCAAAATAAGAATTCCAAACCCCCCTCGAAAGCTGCAAAAGAAAACAACGATTAGAAAATGGCAAAATTGTTGGGACACCCCTTAACTTTCGAATGCACAAATTAGCTTAAACACAAAACTGTCAATTTCAACTACTATGCCAGATCGTAATTAACTTATTTTAGCTAAAGATTGTTTATCCCCAGTCCATTAATATGAAATGATTCAATCAAGACTCATTTGAATAGATTTGATGCATGAGCAAAGTATGTTGGGGCTTCAGCTCTTTCTTAAACCCCCCCCCC
>ONZK01001745.1:24604-45609 GCA_900322385.1 Pharnaceum exiguum | reverse complement strand
CACCTTATTTTACTTCATAGTTCACACATGACATCCACTACAATGTTACCTTAGGTTGTAAGCATATGTATATACATCCCTAATGGATCTTCGAATTTCCTTGCATCTTCGATTATGGTTGTGTTGGAGGGATTTTCATGTATATGTGCTTGCTCACACTCACCTCTCAGCATCGCGTGTACTCACTTAGGGGCAAAATGGGATAAAATATATTCAAATATTGATTAAAATACAACATTACTTTAATTAGATGGTGGTACAACTTCACATTCATTTGTGAATCTTGGTGGTGTTTTTTTTTTTGGTTTATATCTATTTTTTAATTTAAGAGTAAAATTTACTCATAATGTGTACGGTGGAGTTGTACACTTTAGGTATAATTTGTCTCTAGGAAGTGTCTCACATTAGCTGCTTTATTTATTTATTTATTTTCATGGAATATATATTTTTCCTAAGGGTATGTATATAAATAACTTCTGCTACTAGGTGGTCAAACAAGAACCAAAAAAGAAGATACATTAAACCAACAGATATTCTGTAAGACTGCAATTGCATCATTAAAAGCATATAAGCATGTACAATCAGAGTAGTATAATCATTCGTATGTACTATTAGTTGATCGTCCTAACATTAGATCCTATATGAGTCACATTTAGTACTATTTACTCAATCACATATTTGATCTTACATTGCATTGAACTAATTTGACAGCTACTGATTTGGCAGCTATATATTTGCTCACAAATCAATTCAATTTCTTGCTGAACCTGTTCTTGTTCCTCCTGTTCAGTGCCATTTGGAATGGCAGCGGCTTTGAGAACCAGTAGCTCCAGATTGTTAGCATTTCTGAAAATGTATGACACCAGTTCTATAATCGCTTGCGGCTCCTTCCTTAGCGACGTTCCTATGCCTATGTTGATCCTCTTGAGACAGGTTAGCGGACACAATTGCAAGGGTACGTGATCATCCAGGGGGTTTAGACCCGTCTTGTTTGGAAGGTATAGGTAAAAGTTCAGGTCCATAACCTCCAAAGAGGGAAAGAATTTGAGCAAATGGAGAAGCAATCTACCATCAGCAGGACAATGCAGGCGCAATTTAAGATTGGTCAAGTTGCAAAACCTTGACAGTTCACCAGCATCAGCGAAACCTTTCATAGCTTCAAGTGCAGAAGAACTTAGTGTAAGAGATTTAACATTAGAAAATGCGCGAAAATGCGCCAAATTATAGGTTTCACTAAAGATTTCCACTTCAAAACACGCCATGGGTGCCACAGATAAGCAATAGCTAATACAATCGGTAGCGTAAAGGGACAAATACTCTAGTTTAGGGGCATTGATATTTACTGATTTCCAACCAGAGCGTGCACAAGAAAAATTTACGCTGATACGCCTCAAACTCTGGCCGAGGACATAAACCACAATTCCACGTTGAGGAGGTCCAGCCCAATTTGTAGTAAAAACCACATATAAATCTTCTAGGGATGGGCAAGTGTGCTTGGTTAGCTTCTTGACTAATCTGGTATGAGAGGAAGGGAAGACCAATCTCAACTTCTTTGCGCAAGGGAGACGAAGGGAAGAGAGATTGTTTACAATAGCGTTTAGATCACGGCCGAAAAAACTAGGAGTTGTCAAGTCTATGGAGGTGATTCCTTTCCAAAGGCCTCTCCACCTCCGCGACAAGGCGCCTGTCGTTATGGCTGATTGTAAGGGGAGGAGGGACAATATTTTGATGATGATCTCGTCATGCAGTGAGCTCAATTGGTCTCCTTCATCGGGGTTTGGGAGTTGCGGCCTCCTTTCCATGTTTAATTTGACAGGAAGTTTTGTTTACCCTGATGGACCTGTAGTTTTTTTGTTTATATATATAAGAATTTTCGAGTTCCTGATCTTCTCCAAGAGATAAGAATTGCGGTCGTTCATAGTTTTTGTGGTCATCCAAACTATGGTAACTCTTTCAGATCCAAAAAAAAAAAAAATTAGCTTTAAGGATTTTTTTTACTTTTGTCAGAAGTTAGATTCTTTAGAAAATACGTTTCCCTGCATCCTTTACGAGTTATTATGTTCTGTTTTCTCAATTCTGTGAGCGAAAAGAGCTCATATGAATGACAAGTCTGTCTTTTTCCGTCCCTAAAGACTTTCTAAGGCTTATATAGGTTAGAAGTAAATTTGTCAGTAAGCTCAATGTTCACACTAGATATTTCAAGTTGTCACTTGTCAGAACTGATGAGCTCCTCAGTAATTCAGAAGCATGAGCAGAACGAAAGTACTGCAACGATCAAATTAAGCAATACTGTTGATGTCTTGATGATGCTGCTGCTACGTACTGCTGTTGCGGTTGCTGTTAGTCACAGATTTGCTACTGTAAATTTCATAATTGGAACAAGGAGGTTGCAGAATTTCACATACAATATAGTTCACATTTATTCCTACACTTATTAACTTCGAATAATCTGAAGACTATCACTTACAACACCATGATATCTCATTCCAAACTTCAAACAAAAGCCAATGACCAAAGAAATGGAGTGATGTTAGCGTAGCAATTTACAAACCTTTCACCGTTAATTAGATGATGAAAAAACATGTTACAAAAAGAAGATCATACCATCTGGATGCTCAATAGTACTGCACAGCAAACCTTGGATTGTTCCTCATAGCATAGTAACGTAGTCACCGGAAAACTTAATCTCACAATGCTCTGAAGATCTAGGAAGCTTATAAATACGGTCACAGAACACCATCTCCTTCCACAATCGCTCAACTTTGGTCAAATTATCAGCAAAATGAAGACAGACATCAAGTTTCTCCAACACACTTGCACCTGTTAACAAGCAACTTACCAACTCCAAATAATCATCATGTGAATCCCACCAAGATCCCTGCACTTCAATCTTCCTAACCTTGGTTGACAAACAAGTTGGAACACATCCTAAATCGTCCCAATCAATTTCCATCATGCCAATACCTCCCTAGTTCGAGAATCCAACATCATTGTTAGCTTCCTCAACTTAAACAAAACAGGAAAACTACCACCATCACCAAGATGGTTAACAAGACTGGGAAACTCACATGACAAATCAAGGCACCTAACATTAGAAACCGCCTGAAAAAGAAGCTGCAAATACTGCAACGTAAAATAATGTCTTACACCACCATGAAACAAATGCATTTTGACCTCTAATAAACCACATGCCCTCTCCTCAAAACTATACCTTGGAGCACCTCGATCACCCACATCCAAAAACTCCAGTTTCGGTGCATTAATAAGAATGTTAACTATTTTTCTCTCTTCACAATCAGGGACATAAACTGTCAACCATTTTAAACTCTTTGCATATATATCAATAACTTGCTCGCCCTTAAGACACTTTCCCTTAAGGTACAACTTCTCTAAGTTACCCCACAGCTGAATATGTAGCTCCTTCAAGTTGGGTAGAGTTATAACTTCATTTTCAGGCAACACATAATCAAACCATTCACCCATCTCAGGGACGGCTTAGACTCCGAAGAGGCCCTGTGCGGTAGGCGAACTTGAGGGTTTATTACAAATTTCGACGCTAAAAATCGATAATATATAGATCTGACGCTAAAAAGCGTCCATAAATCACCACAGACGCTAAAAAGTGTCTAAAGATTGTTTCGACACTTTGTTATAGACGCGTTAATGCGTCAAAAGTGTTTTTTCGAGATTTTGACATTGACGTTTTACTGCGTTGAAAGTACTTTCGTCACTTTATTACCGACCATTTAATGCGTCTGAACTGTGTTTTCGACGGATTTTTTCGTCTTTTGAGGCTTTTTTGCGGCCGAGCCAGACCGCTCGCGCCGTGCCTCACCGCCCCTAGCGGGAGCTGCTGTGCATTGACAGAGATAAATTTGATGGAAAATCACGTTCTTGTGCAGTGCATGATGTGGTTATTGGTATCTACAATGATGAAAGGCAAGGAGGCACCAATACAACCCCTATGCTACAACAAACCACCTCAACAACAATACTTTTCTCAACGAAATATACGTTTTGTAATATTACATCTGAAATATGGGAATATTATTCAGTTCAATTGTATATATGCATGGGTGTCAAAATGTGTACAAAATCCCATGAGTTATACAGTAGGAGATTTGTAAATTTCTCACGAACATAATTATCCCTTGATATTGAGAATGCAATGGGAAGTAAATGGTTTCAATCTGAATTTGTAAAAAAGGTTTACAATTGTGGAATGTGATTAACATTTACAAAAGCATGTTTCATGTTTTTTTTTTGCTACATCAGTCATTTAACGTTCTGAGCTGGATAAAAAAAAGCTGGACAGCACCTGGGGTGAAGTTTAAAAACAAATGCTACCTCCTGACACACACTGAAAAAAAAACATATGCTACCATGTGAGTATTTCCTTATTTAGCACTAGGTAATAATAAGGAAGCAAAATAGGTATAGGCTTGCACGTTGTAAACATAATTTCTTACGTCTCTGTTTACCTCCTGTATGTATCATGTACAGTGACGGCTTAGAATTTAGTAAGACCTTGTGCAGTATGGTATATGTGCTTTATATGTGCAGTATATGTACGACATATGTGCAGTACATAGGCTCTTATTCGTTTTAATTTTACGGTCAACGAATAAAACTGCTATCATTTTTGAGGCCCTTTCAATGACCGTGGCCCTGTGCGAGCAGACCACTCGCACCATGCCTAAGCCACCCCTGACCCATCTTTAAAACCACCAGAGATTCGCACTTAAAAAAAAGTGGCGAAACGGAGAAAAGTTCCTCGAACTCGAAATCCCCTAAGTCGAGGCAGAATTCTCTTACTTGATGGTGGCCACCGAGGACTTCGTTGATCAACAGTCGGAGGTGATGGCGGAAGCTCTTGTAGTGGGGGTCAAATTCGGGGTCATAAAGCTGGATGGGTTCGTGCTCCCCGGGTGGAACTATGGTTTCCATGGGGAGACGTACACCCAGCTTGAATGTGTGGATACCAGTAGAGGCGTGACGACTGAGAACTGACCGAGCTGATGGGAAGAACTCGCAGTGGGTGAATTCCCAAGTGTTGAAGTCCTCGGTCTCTGAGTTGTAATGAAAAGAAGTGATGTGGGTCCACAGGTGATGCCATCTGTGGGATAATACACTAGTTGTGATTGCATAGTTGATGGGCAAGAGGGAGATGATGTCTATGAGGATGGCGTCTGGGAGGGAGCTGATTAAATCTTCACTATTGTTGTTGTTGTTGTTGTTGTTGTTGCTGCTGCTGTTAGGAATCATTTTGATTCGATTTGCAAATGTTTGTGTATGAGTTTTAATGATTTATGGGTTTTGTGATCTGAGGCAATTGAAAATGGTGGAAATGGAAACTCCAGAAAAGGGAAAGTGAATGGGTTCACAAGAACACAAGTTTTGATCTCAGATCGATTTTGGGGTATAAAAGCCGATGTTGGGCTCGCAATATGATATCAACTAGAATGAGCCCAATCACTGAAAGCCGGCCCTCCTCTCTCTCTCTCCCTCTCCTCTCCTCCCCTACCTTTACCCATAAACCCTAACTCAAATATACCTTTCTTCAGGCCGGGAAGGCCGATTTTGTTCATTCCCGGCCTGTAATCTTGTGTTTTCTACAATATTTTTATAGTTTTTCGGTGTTTCTTTCATCGTTCAAATAAATTATTCTCCCTTTTGTGGAGTTTTATATTTCCCTAAGTGGAATCTTAATATTTCGCCTATAGTTTGCGATTAGTAGTATTAGTTTAGGGATACCGTGCATACAAGATTCAACTTGCAGTATGAAAATCGATAGAAGGTTGATTATAATATTAGCGATGAAGATCTCTGCTTCCACAAAAGATGCCAAGGCATGTATCGAAGTCAGCAAGGAGTCATACTTGAGTATTTTAATTAATTATTTTGTTGATAAATTTTGTATTAGTATAGTTGATTTAGTAGGTTCTAGGGTGTTTTCCGATGTAGATGCCGTATGGCTATTCTATTAATCAAAATCTCCCCATCCCTAATTATCATAGACAATTAGACATGATTGACGCTCAATTTTTTTTTTTTTTATTTCTTTACCCCATTTCCTAGAAAAACATATTAGTTTATTTTTTGGTATATATTTTAAAAATAAAAAGTAATTATTTTCATGAACAAATAAATGAAGTATATCCTTTTAAAAAATAAAAAAAATAATGAAATATATACATCTCTTATACGTTTTCTACAACTAAGTATAACTTTCCTTCACCTTCATCATACGATTTCTTTTTTCCTTTCTTCAAGTTAACAAAAAGGGAAATAGACAAATACACTGTAAGTTTTACCGATTGTAATCCGAAGGTTTAGCACTCAAAATTTGGTCTTTGTTTGGTATTCTTGGACGCGTCTTGTTCATCCAACAAAGATATAAGAGGGTGAAAATTTGGTGTCGACTCCTTCACCATCTCTATCATAAATCAACTATCTAAAACCTCTAAAACACTCCTAAAAATTGCCAAATGTAAAAGCTCCAATTTGATACTTTTGCTTGTAATCAATGTGCATGAAGATTAATTTACACTTCATGTTGCTGGTAATAGGGAAATTGGAAGGAGAAGGTGAAGAAAAATACAAAGGAGAATTATTTTTGAGTTAAAGTTAGACCAAACATCCTCAAATATGATTAATCATTTTGTAAATATTATTAATTGGTAATCTATTATTAATCAGAATTTCATCCTGTATCTAACACTTGTTGTTCTTCTAGTCATTGGTTTTAAATTACTTAAAATTTTCAGAAATTTGGGTTTTCGTATTCTAGGAATACCCGAGGCGGTGCGTTAGGAGGTTCCCTTTAATCACGCCCAAAGAGGGAGTCCCTCTTTGTCTAATAAAAAAAATGTAACATATATTCACATAAAAAAAAACGATAACATAAACATCAAGACTCACAATATTTATTTTAACAAGAGAAATGTTACTAATGCATGCACGAGCTTCGGATATTGATTTAGAAGAAGGCAACAGGCCAGCTACTACAAAACAAGCACACCCTTAACATTATATCCCTAAAGAGTAAGAACCTTTGCAACTGCAATGATACACGATATCATGCAGGTTGCAATTATGCCTTAACGCTTTGAAATATAAGTTTTTATTCATAACTAATCATACTAGCTAGCTAGTAGTAATGGACACACTAGAGTCCTTAGGTAGATTACAGGAAAACCCTCTTACATAGTACCATTGGTATACGTAGGAAGAAACCACATCCAATAAGAAGGCTGGTTGCACTGGCTTTGGCAACCTTCACCACAATAGGCAGGTGTCTTACCACACCATCCCCATCTGCTGCAGCAAAGATCCATAGGGCACAACCTGTCTCCATGGTCCTTGCCACACTTCCAGTAGTGATCACAATTGCTCTGGCACCCCTCCCGGCAGTAAATCTCCGAGTCGCCGCAAAACCCCCACTTGCTACAGCACAACCCATTGGGGCACTCTTTGCCACCAACCTGATGGCCACATTGCTCATTATCCCTAAGTTGTTTCAAGAGTTGCAATTCTAGCCCTCCATCAATAGCATACCCAAGGGCTGGTTGGAGTAAGAGCACAGTGAAAAGTGAAGCAAGTGTTACAAGGTTTGTTTTCATCATGTTCAATTCTTTAACTTTTGGTAATTAGCTTTGTTATGGATGAATTTGTACTGAGGAAAATAGCATTTCAGTAGTGAATTTATAGCAAACTGAATTTTGTCCTTTCTAACACATATTTGAAGGATCTGATATCTTTTACCGGTACTTGAAGCTAGCTTTGCACAATCCAAAATATTACTGATGCACTTGGACCAAGTGCTACGCTTAAAAACCCTGTTATAATAGTTCATTAACCAACTCTTAGCTACATTACTCAATTGTACTTGTTATTTAGAATCAATAACACAGTTTATACTCCCAGATATTAGCATTCTTTAATTTAGAAAGAATTGAAGCTAAGCTTCCGTTCACTCTCCTAGGAACTATCATGAATAACTTGATTTGAAAGTGTATGCTCACACTCACTAGCTTTTGTTTAGTGCTCATTGTGAATCACAAAACTCTAAATTATTTGATCTTCACTGATTACCATGCTGGATATCCATAATCCTGCCATTAGTAATTGAAATACCATTCGGGACAAACTAGAATACAATCTCCGTACAATTGATTTAAGGGAGGTGATTTAATGCCCATGTGTATGGGTTTTAACTAAGAATTTCAATTTCAATTTTAAATGTTTTAGTGCCATCCTGTGTAAATGAAGAGTGGTAATCCGTATTTTTTGAGATTGATTTAGGAGATATTCTGTCCCTCTTTGGTTAGGATTTTTTTTAGCTATTTCCAAAAAGGATTTTTTTTAGCTATGAAGTTGGGTTGGCCGAATCCATACTTTTGGGTTGGGTTGTGTCAATTATGGCCGGGTTAGTATTTGTATGGAGTAGACGTGGTGGTTGAGGGATCGTGAAATGAGGGGGATTATTAGGTTTGATCAAACCTACATATAAGGGGTTGATGAAACACAATTGATTGGCTCGACCAAACCCAAATAATCAAATTTGATATCAACCCAACTCAAACCCCAAAATAACGTTAATACCTCCTATCAAGGTTATAAATTTTTGATGCATATTCGTATTTGGATGGATGATTGTATATCAAATAAATTTAAATTCATCATCAAAAGATTTTGCATTTACATCCATGCTTAATCATCATCATCAGAAGATTCAGAACAGTTCTTTCTTTTCTGGAAAGACCGCAATGCCTTGAAAAATTCATCTTCACCAAAATCAGGCCAATGTGTATCCGTGAAATGCAGCTCAGTATAAGCAGATTGCCAGAGATAACAATTACCAAATTGACGTGTGCCGCCTGTTCGAATGAGCAAATCGGGGCAAGGGGTACCAGTAATATTGGTAATTTGGAGCTCTTTCTCGATCAAAGAGTTGGTGATATCTTCTGATTTAAGATGGCCATCTTTCACTTTCTTGGCAATGCTTCTAGTAGCTTGTAAGATATCATTTTGGCCATTAAAAGTCATTGCTACAATGATCAGATGAACCTTGGTGTTGTTTTTTGTTGCTTCTTCTATATGTTGGATCACTTTCTTAACGGATTGGGGTGCTATAGAGATATCTCCAATGACGGAAACTCTTGCATCATGCCTGACAATTATTTACCCCTAAATTTGTCAGTTTCAGCTCAAGAAGTACTAAGGTCTACGGAAATAAACTTCATATACATAACCAAGCAAAAAAAATATCTAGCTTTCGGAGATATTAGCTAGACATTTGAGTAGGACAACTGGACAAGGTTCTTTAATATTGAGTTAGAAACTTAGAATACATTGTTTCACTCACCATGATGAGACACACTGACACATTTAGATTCCGGAATCACATACCTCATTAGAGTGTCAATTCCCTTTTTCAACAATATTTTCTCCAAAACTTTCCTCGATTCACCAATGAAGTAATCCTTGCGAAACAAAAAATGTGGTTACTTCAGAAAAAGGGCAATTCAATGACAAACATGATCACATAAACATGCAAAAAATGAAATGAAAAAAAAAGAACATCAAAAATTGCGAAGGTAAGAATCAACTCGATCACCAAGGAAAAACATTGAAATGTAAGCATATAACTTACTAAACAAGCAAAGAACTGGATAAACAGCAAATTAACCTAAAGGACATAATGACAAGCAGTTCTCAACTTTATAGCAAGTAATTCGTACGTACTTCGTTCCTATATGATTATCAAATTAAACGTGCGACTCAAGAGGTCAGGAATTAAACCTTAAAGAAACAAGAAGTTAGAAAAAGAGGGACTTACTCGAGGGAGAATTAGCCCAATATCAGAGAAATTTAAAATGAGAGATATAACAGGAATTTCCAATTTCATGACCAATTTAGCAATCCGTTCTATACTCTTTAGACCAGCATAATAGGCCTCCACTAGAGTGACGCTCCTCTTCTCAGCCCAGCTCCTATTGCCATCCGGTATCACCGCCACATGTCGCGGCATTAGATCCCACCGTAGCCCCTCCAGCAGCTCATCATCGTAAGCGGACAGCCTTTGTCTGTCCTTCAATTTTTCGAGGATCGGATGGTCTAGTCTTGAGCACAAGGGTGAGAACAATATCCATCTTAGAAGTATTCCGATGATGAACGAACAAAGTTTCTTCAAAATATACATGTGTGTACGCTTTCTTTTCCTTCCTTTATTCTGGCCTGAAGAGGAGGAAGGTGGGTGGGTTGCAAGGAAGACAAACGTGATAATGAGTTTACAACTTTACATATTATTTGGAGCGAGTAAGATTAAAGTTAAGCATGCATGCACTAGCATACAGTCGTAGCTAAGCTAGTCTACCAGTGGGACGTGCATGGGTTGATCGAATTTCGAATTTGCTTAGACTGTCATTTATATGCATGTTCTAATCAATAATATACCTTCAATCGCAATTAACGTTAACAGGTTCTTATGAGATTTCATTTAAATTTTGCATATTGAAGTACTTATAAGATTTATATACCTTGGTTTTTTAATTACTCAACTCCTCCGAATATTCAACACATCATAGTTTTTCCTACTTTTAATCATGATGGTTGATTTGGTTGTTTACTTTTTAAAGTTTATCTTTTCTTTTATCTAGAAAAATAAGTGATTTTTTTTTTTTGCAAGGTTATGTTTGGCCCTTTTTACCCGGAAGTTCGCATAATTTTTACAAAAAATGTACTTACTGACAAATTTACATATTAGTAATTATGAATTTTGTCTCTTATTCAGGATTAGCTCAGATAAACTGTTAGGTAAATGTAAATATTTGTAACAACAATTTGTTTTTTTACAAGGATATGATTTAAAATTTACAAGTTTTTGTAGGCAAAATTTTAAAATTGAGTACACTTATTTAACCGGCTCAACTTTTTTCCAATTTTCAGCCGCTACATTATTTTATTATTGTAGTCTTAAAGAGATATAGGAGAGTGGTATTATTTTGCAAGGTCATGTAACAAACTCGGGTTTGTTCTGTAACTCTCATGTTTGCTCCACAAGCCTCCTTTAGCACGGTTTTTATAGACATGATTTCAGCATTCTTCTCCAATGCTCTCATGTAACTCACGTGATCATATCATAACAATTTGCATATCATTCACAAGGTTTCAAATTTTCAATATGGCAAAATAGTCAAAAGTGAGTAAATTGCGCTATATGGGTTGTTACTTGCGTGTTACTTACTGATGAGCATGGCAGTCCAGCTCTCTTGAAGTTGACTACGGCACCTTAACTCAATAGGTCTTGAATAATGAACTAGCTGCATCTGTATAAAACTGTTTGGTCATCTACTAGGAGAAAATAGAAATTGTACTGTAGGTAAGTCGAAACTTTATATCTAAGGAACATCCAATTGCTTTGCTGTGCCCACATTCAGAAATTAAGTGCAGATTCCTTCCTGATCTCTACCAGCTAAAATGAGTCTGGTTCACTTCATTCATGAATTTCAGCTTATTCTATTCAGTATGAAAAAATTAAGCATGCATTCCGTATACATTATATACAGCAATTTATCTATGATATATATGTGTAGCTTAGTACATTAGTGTAGTCGTGTAGAAAAGAACACTAGGCAAATGTTTTGTTTAAGAAACTCTAGGTTGAGTGTATTTCTAAGATGGAAAATTATGTGCATTTGCACTTTGATAGGGAAATTGATCCAAGTCTCTATGATTGGGGAATTGGTTCAATCCACCTTCATAGGGAAATTGATTCAGTCTCCGCTTTTATGGTCACGAATTAGCGGGAATGCACAACTTCCCAATCACCGCAGCCACATGGATAACGGTGATAAGGCAGAACTCCGGCGAGAGCTCATGCCAAGACATGTGGCATTCATATTAGATGGCAATAGGAGGTGGGCAAAGGAGAGAGGGATGACTTTTGTGGAAGGTTATCAAGCTGGTCTTAGGACTGTGCAAGAAATGTTTAGCTTGGCTATCAAGTTGGAAATTCCTATTGTGTCTCTCTATGCCTTTTCCTCAGAGAACTGGCAACGCCCTCAAGTACTAAGTTCTTCGAGTTCTCTGTATACCTTTTATCAGTTTATCACCATCATGGATCTGTCATGGTCACTTGTTTTATTAAGTTATTTCTTTAATAAGCTATCAGCATCCTTGCTTTCATCTTAGAGTTTCACTTGCTGTGCGCAGGAGGAAGTTGATTACTTGATGCAAGTTCTCGAGTCTACTTTGATCGACAATACTAGCGATTTCATGAGGCAAGTAACAATACACATTGATGTTTCAATTCCTTCCAATAGTTAGTGCACTAGTCCTTCCATTTCATATTTTTTTGGTTTGCCCGCCTGGTTCACCACAACTTACTCCGACTTTATTTGGACCCGAGCACCCAACACGGGTCGCAATCCTGGTTCTCTTGGGATAGTCTCACATCGAGGGTTTCTGCATAAATATGCAGAGGCTCGATTTCGAAACCCGCTTAAGCAGTATGGAGCTGCTTATCAGTCCTATCAACCCCACGTTGACCCCTCTATTTCGTATTTAAAATTACTCCTGAAGTTTGCTACTGCTCTTAAATCTTAATGAGGAAATTAGGTGTGGAATAACTAATTGGCACTGCGCATCAGAAGTATAGTACGTTCATCAGAGAAATGATTTCAAACGTATTAAGTTGTTGGTAAGGAGGGTAGGTTCTAGTACAATACCTCAATTACGAGGGTAAACAAATGTCCTTCGCAATGAATTAATGGAAAGGTTATCTGAATCTTCGAACAAAGATACAACACATACCATATCTTGTGAGGCTAGGAGCCTAGGAGTAGGACGGAGTGGCATGCTCACATGTTGATTTAACGGCAGTCAATCTTAGTTACCTACAGACCTACAGTATTTAACCAATAATATAATTTCAATCTGCAGGCTTGACATAAGAGTTTCAGTAATTGGAGACACCGATTTATTTCCTGCTCCTTTGCAAGATGCGATTAAAGAGATAGAAGAAGTGACACTGAACAACACCAAACTACATGTTATTTTTGCATTGAGTTACAGCGGCCAAAATGACATCACACAAGCTTGTAAAAGCATAGCTAAGAAAGTGGAAGACGGACTTATTAAGGCTGAAGATATCACCAAGTTGATGATCGAAAAAGAGCTTCTAACTAAGGTCACCAACACTCCCTGCCCCGACTTGCTCATTCGAACAAGCGGAGAGCTGCGAATTAGTAACTATTACCTATGGCAGTCGGCCTATACAGAGATGTATTTTACGGATGCTAATTGGCCTGATTTTGGTGAAGAGGAGTTTACAAAGGCATTATGCTCTTTCCAAAAGAGAGGGAGGCGCTTTGGCAAAGTGTGACAAAAAACTAGCTAGCTAGCTAGTCATATGTGATTTGTATTTCAATTTATGTATTACCTAATTCCATGAGTTGCATAACTATGACGCTTCCCACATACATAAATCAAAATTTAGTAATTAAGGTAGAAAATCTTACTAAGGAAGCACAATGTATTTTCCAACTTATGGCTTTTGTCGATCGTTTTTACTCCCTCCGTCCCTTATTAAGTGTCTTTTTTTGATGATTATTTTTGTTCCAAAATTATGTCCACTTTAACTACCATTCTATGGTAATTTTCTATAATTCCCCATCATTTATTATGTTGTCAAGTTGTAAAAGTATGAACACAATATTAATTAGGGGCAAAGTTGAGAAAAGATTGCTTTTTGTTGATTACAAGGTCAATAAATGCTGCTTTCTTAATATGTGTAATACGGTTAAAAATGACACTTAATTGGGGACGGAGGGAGTAGTTAATAGCACTATCTGCCGTCACTGTTCAATATATATACAGAGATATTGATTCAGTTTGTTTCCAGAATCAAAAGGTGATGACTGGTGATTCTAGAGGAGAAGCAAAGTTACTGGATGTTAATTTAAGCAGCAGAATTCTGATCCCAAAATTGACAAGTTACTATACTATGCTATACCCCCAAATTTAGCACCATTGACGAATATTGAAACTTGGTCCGCTAATTAGTCCTATCAAATCAAATCAAGTTAATGTGTCTCCAAAGTGTTGAATATTATTTGTTGTCGATATTTAAGTGCACAAATACAATCAAAATGTGTAAAAGTACTGTCCACTAACATCTTTTGGCGGAGTCTAAACGAACTACAACAACAACAAACAAGTGTAAATCCTCATTCAATGGGAGTACTCGGGTTAGGATGTACGCAACCATACCCCTGTTTAAGAAAACAGAGAGGTTGTTTCCATAACACTAATTACACTATAATAACCGGAATTGGTTGTTACTTGTATATCATGATGCATGACAGCCTGACTCGCCCTTTACTATACCAAAGACCAAACTAGTAAACCCACAGAAACTTTGTTAAACCTGAACCTGAACGAGAACTGATGGCAGCAGCTACTAGTGATCTTACTAGTGATCTTCATGTAGCCATGTTAGTATTTCGTCCTATTAATTGTGCACTTGGTCGATCCTGACATTGAATGGCACACACATTCATTGACGCTTGCCCCTACTTATCCTATCAATTATATTGGACCACTTATCCTACCAAATCGAGCAAGCATATCAGTAAAGTTAATTGGGTTATGTAATCTCGGCCTTACAAACAGTTTTTTTGGTTGTTTTATTATTAAAACTCGAATTTGAGATTCAAAATAATTGACAGATTCACTCATGGCAGCGTTTGCTAGTGATCTTCATGTGGCCATGCTTCCATGGTTAGCATTCGGCCATATGATCCCATTTCATCAACTGGCTAAAAGCTTGGCTAGAAAAGGTGTTCATGTCTCATACATATCAACACCTAAAAACATTGAGAGGCTTCCAAAGATCCCACCGAACTTAGCTCCGTTTATGCAATATGTAAGCTTGGCATTGCCAGTAGTTCCTGGCCTGCCGCAAGGCGCAGAGGCAACTATTGATGTAGAAGGTGATGATATCCCTTATCTGAAGATGGCTTATGATTTTCTCTGTGAGCCACTACAACAGTTCATTTCAAGCCATTCCCCTGACTGGGTAATCTCTGATTTCGCCGCTCACTGGCTACCTGATATCACTAGGGAATGTCAGGTTCAGCTGATGTATTTTTCCATCTTTACAGCCACTTTCTCGGTGTTTCTTGGTCCACCAGAGTACCTCGCTGGGGAAGGTCAGAAGAGCGTAAGGTCAACACCAGAGAGCTTAACAACGCCACCCCACTGGGGCGAAGGACTATTTTCGAGATCAATGGCTTTCCAGAACTATGAAGCACCCGGTTTTTTCGCTGGGGCTTACGAAACTAATGCTTCTGGGAGAAGCGACATTGAAAGAATGTCTAAGATGCTCCAAGGATGCCAGGCAGTTGGTATTCGAAGTTGCAGAGAGTTTGAAGGAGAGTTCATTGGTCTTTATCAGACTCTCCTCCATAAGCCAGTAGTGCCAGCCGGTGTGCTGCCACCAGGCAAACCCGAAAAAACAGATAATGCTGGGGGGCCTTGTGAAGAAGCCTTTGAGTGGCTTGATCAACAGAGCGCCAGATCAGTTGTTTTCGTAGGCTTTGGCAGTGAATACAAGCTAACAAAGCACGAAGTTTATGAGATAGCACACGGGTTAGAGCTAGCCGAGTTGCCATTCATATGGACCCTGAGGAGGCCTACCTGGGCAGCAGATGATTTTGAAGCTTTGCCACCAGGATTCCGAACCCGGACCTCAGGGAAAGGGATTGTCTGCCTTGGATGGGCACCACAACTCAGGATTTTGGCTCACCCATCAGTGGGAGCCTCTTTGTATCATGGTGGTTATGCAACAAGTGTAGAGTCTTTGCAACACGGACATAGTTTGATATTGTTGCCCTGCTTTGTTGATCAACGATTAAATACAAGTCTGTTTGTGGAGAAAGGTTTAGGCATTGAAGTAAAAAGGAGACAGGATGGATCATACACCAAAGAAGACATCGCCGATGCTCTACAGCAAGCCATGATAGGCAGTGAAGCCGATAGTTTAAGGGCTCGAACTAGCCAGGCTACTGCAATTTTTGGTAACCAGAAGCTGCAAGAACAATATTACATTGGAAAATTTGTTGAACATCTGAGAGACAGCAAACTACCAATAGGTAACTAGTAGCCTTATGGAGCAAAGGCCAGGATGGAGTTGTCCAGCACATTCAATAGTCATGTAGACATGTACATCATCATTACCCCAGTACCTACAAAACACCCCCGGTAATTTGGGGTTAGGGTTCAAATGTGCACAAGTGTACTTTGTGTATAAGTGATGCTGCTTCAAGCTGATTCTAGAAGTGAAATTCATCATATGTAACCTCATTGAGAGAAGCAAAACTAATTTATTTGACCATTCCATTATTATGATCATATTAATCCAAAGCTGAACAATTACGCCTTTACTCTTATTAAGATTTAGCTTCACGAAAATAGATCGACGTAGTCATCAATCATCCTACACATACAGCATTTTTGATAAAAGATAGAGCAACAAAACACAACCAAACACAAAATTCTTTCAGAGGTTGCACTTGGAAAGACGTACATTAATTATGCGTAATTACATTCTCTTCGTACAGTGGGAGTTATTTTCTTGTAACTCTAGTCTTGTCTAACTGAGTAGAATACAGAAACATATAATGATCACACGCACATCAGAAACATACACTACGTTCAGCAACTCCCGTACAAATATAATCCATAAAATGCATATAACTTCCCATGTAAACAGATGAATTGAGACCTCAAACCAAATATTTCAATTCAAAATGGCATAACGTACGTACCAAGCAACGGCTTATAGTCCTCATAATACAGCCAGCCAGTGACTGGCTACAGTGATATCAATAAAAGTGGCTATCACAGATTCACAGGGGATGGGAGAAAGCATCTTGGACAGGAATCGTTACGCCAAAATTGATTTGATTCTAAAAAAAGTCCAAATACTTAACTTAAAATATTGTGCACTTGCTCGCCACCAATCTAGAAGATTGAATTGTGCACAGTCACTGAGACATTTTCAATCAACTTGAGTTTGCGTATCTGGAAAAAGATGGTATGTAGTCGTTGAGATTAAAGTACACAATCAACATGAATTTAAAATATTATCTTTCTGCATAGACAATAATTTGACAATAATTATTTGATACGGAGTATCTTTTAAAAAGAGTAACAATGAAAACATACCATTATAAAGACCTTAATTGTGAGTCATTATCATGTCGAAATCTCCCACGCCCACTCTGAGAGTTTCTCAATCCAGGACTTCAATGGCACCAGCTGCTAGTGATCATCTTCATGTAGCCGTGTTTCCATGGTTGGCCTTCGGCCATATGATGCCTTTTCATCAACTAGCTAAAAGTTTGGCCGAAAAAGGTGTTCATGTCTCATACATATCAACTCCTAGGAACATTGAGAGGCTTCCAAAAATCCCTCCAAATATAGCTGAATTTATGCATTATGTAAGCATTCCTTTGCCAGCAGTTCCTGGCCTGCCCCAAGGCGCAGAGGCTACTAGTGACGTAGAAGGTGATGAAGTCCCATACTTAAAGATAGCTTATGATCAGCTGTACGAGCCATTGCAACAGTTCATTTCAAGCCAATCCCCTCACTGGGTAATCTCTGATTTCGTCGCTCACTGGCTGCCTGATATCACTAGCCAATGCCAGGTTCAGCTGATGTTTTTTTCCATCTTTGCAGCCATCATGATGCTGTTTATTGGTCCACCAGAATACCTTACAGGGGAGGGTAAGAGATTAACACCAGAAAGCTTAACAATTCCACCCCACTGGGGTGAAGGACTATTCTCGAGATCAATGGCTTACCAGAGCTATGAAGCACCCGGTTTGTTCGCTGGGACCTACGAAACTAATGCTTCTGGGAAAAGTGATATTGAAAGATTGTCTCTGATGCTCCAAGGATGCCAGGCAGTTGGAATTCGAAGTTCCAGAGAGATCGAAGGAGAGTTCATTGATCTTTATCAGACTTTACTCTGTAAGCCTGTGGTGCCAGCCGGAGTGCTGGCTCCAGGCAAACCCGAGGAAACAGAGAATGCAGGGGGGCCTTGTGAGGAAGCCTTCGAATGGCTTGATCAACAGAGCGCAAGATCAGTTGTCTTTGTAGGTTTTGGCAGTGAATACAAGCTCTCAAAGAAGGAAGTTTATGAGATAGCACACGGGTTAGAGCTAGCCGAGTTGCCATTCATATGGACTCTGAGGAGACCTAAATGGGCAGCAGATGATTCTGAAGCTTTGCCACCGGGATTTCTGGCCCGAACATCAGGGAAAGGGATTGTTTGCCTCGGATGGGCACCACAGCTCAGGATTCTGGCTCATCCATCAATTGGAGCCTCTTTTTATCATGGTGGATATTCAACAAGTGTAGAGTCCCTACAACACGGGCACAGTTTGATAATGTTGCCCTGCTTTGTTGATCAACGGATGAATGTAAGTCTGTTTGTGGAGAAAGGTTTAGGCATTGAGGTAGAGAGAAGAGATGATGGATCATACACCAAGGTAGATATCGCGAATGCTCTGCAGCGAGCCATGATTGGCAGTGAAGCCGATAGTTTAAGGGAACGAACTAGGAAGGCTATAGCAATCTTTGGTAACCAGAAGCTGCAAGAAGAACATTACATTGGAAAATTTGTTGAATTTCTCAGAGACAACAAACTACCAATTGATAAGCAGTAGCAAAATAGCAACAACGGAATAACTACTGGAGGTGCAATTTGCTCATTTAAGTGACACCTGAAGTTTTAAACCAATTGAGCTGATAGTGACCCTTTAAGAAATCGAGTACCATTTGTGATTTGTGGGCACAAACTTGTGATGCAGAAGTTCCTTTTGTTTGTCTTTAGAATTATTATTACTTCCAAGAATAAAATAATGCTCCAATTTTCATTCTACTAAGATGTAAAGGGGTTCGCTATATACGATTTGAGCAAAAAAAAAAGGTGCATTGCCTGACTAAACTAATCCAATTCTGAAACCAGTTTTCTACACTAGCCACCAGCCAACTGTAGAAAGTTCCTATGAAAAAATTTCAGGTCCCATTTGACATAATTTTACTTGGACCCGGCTGGAAAATGTCGCCAAATGAAACATGGCAGAGTCGGACACTTGGGTATGTACCCATTTCGGGTACTTCTAGCCGAGTCCATGTAACTTAAGTTTTAGCTGCAGAGGATACATACCTGCATTTTTTAAATTATACCTCACTAGATCTGTCAAGGTACATCCACACCGATTCCAATAATCATATCATTTTCTTTCCAAATTAAAAAATGCATCAGCAGAAATCATATCACGCAAATGAATAGCAGCTAGTCTTTGGTACACCGAGTGTACCGGTACACCTTGTGGATTTTAACTAATTATAAAGGGACTGACTAATATATGTTATAATATTAGTTATAAATCTACCCGGTATACCCGTACAGCCGGTGTACCTAAGAATTGGAGAGGCATCCAATCCCACTCCGAGACCTTCCGAAGCTGTTGGTTGAGGAAAAATGTATTATAATCATACTCCTAATCCGGTCTGCATTATTATTTACGTGAAACACGTTCTACAGACCCATGAAAAGGATCTTAAAGGACTGGAAAGAACAGAAATAATGCATCACTATCCCACAAAGAACACTGTAACACATTTGTTAAAAAGCTATGTACAAAATCTACCCAGTCAATATCTGTTCCCACTATTCTCCAACATATATTATATTAGATGCGATCAATACTAACAAATCAAGTAAAGCAGACCAAAACAGGAAGAAATATTATTATTTTTCTTCTTTTTCTTTTATCCTAACGGCCTAAGTCGAAGGTGAATCCCTCAGGCAGAGACAAATCAAGATGGACAAAAGAAGAGCCTTGTTCTTCTGAAAAGTTGTCATAAAGCAAAGACGATATACTAACTCACCAATTATGTTGTCTGTTGAAAGTAAACGTAGTTGTAGATGTTGGTATTTACTTTCAATAAAATCAGTACCATCACTCATCAGTGGTTAATTGCACAATATATAACTATTATCTACAATGTCAATCTTGTATACTTCCTGGCATTTAGGCTAGAATTTTATACCCTATGAGAGGATCCCATCAGCCTGGCTCAAGATACTCGCCGAAATTTAAGCACAGCAGATGCAAGTTTGTATTGACTAGTCAAAACCAGAGCGTCACTGGCAGCAAGATCGACTATATTGATCTCAAGCTTAATGGCTATGCACCTGATATCAATGAGAATCTCTACCACCTCATTAAGAAGCCTGTTGTTATCCCCGAGGACAAGGAAATGAACAGGAAGGAGCGAAGGACAAGGATTCAAAGTTCAGGTAGACAGGATTATACAAAGACTAGTTAAGCTCCCCTAAGCTTTCCATTGCCGGCATTTCCTAGAAGAGGCCGCCGCAGGGAGCAGAGGCAAATTTTTCCATTCGAGTTTGATGAAGTCTCATGCTTGGAAGGTGGCTTATATCTCCTGTATGTGCCCACTTAAACAGTGTGTTTCGACTTTCGAGCCACTCTCCTGATGGGGTAATCTCTGAATTCATCGCTCACTGGCTGCCTGATATCACTATGGATAGCCAGGTCCAGTTGATGCTTTTTCCATCTTTACAGCAGAGCCCCAGCTTTTACCGCTCCTCCAGAGTAAGGTCAACACCAGAAAGCCTTATATTCCCACCTTACTGGGTTGATGGACCTGATGGCATATTTCCGAGCTCAATGGCTTTATGGGCTGCCAAGTGCCTGGATACTTTGCTGGAGTCTACAGAAACAATACTTCAGGGAAAAGTGATGCCTTCAGTGAAAAGGCATCAGAGAATCAATTTGTTAAGAACATAGGCAACTACCCCCATGCGCATCACGATTCCTATAACACTAATGAAAAATATCCAGCCATTCACGAAGTCCTAATCTTTGAACAAATAAAATGATGATCCATCATGAGTATAACCC
>ONZK01001744.1:16863-30158 GCA_900322385.1 Pharnaceum exiguum | reverse complement strand
AAGCAGAATGGAAAATTAAAGTGCTCGCCATAATCTAGCAAGCCAACAATGTCCAGCTCGCCATCATAGTGAAACTTTGATGAAATCCGATAGAAAACAAATTGTGTTCTTGACTAGTTAAAGTAAACGAATTAGGAGCAATAGTAAAATCAATGGTTAATATCAGTATGTCAGTATGGAATAAGGAATAAGAACGATCTATCGATACTTTTGTTTTACAGGAGAAAACAAAAAGCAAAGTAAAATATAAAATGAGGTTTGGGATTCCCAATCTTATATGGACACCATTTAAGTAAATAATTTAAAAAATAGTCTATTTAAGAAATTAAATTTATTTTCCACACCATTTTAGTAAATGACTCAGAAACTAGAAATCCCAATTCATTCCACTCTATCTCTGACCTCGCCCAACCCAAAACGGCAAAACTCCCCAAAACACTAAACACACATTATACACTACTATCTCTCGCATAGACATAGATCATCCTAATCCTAATGAAAAGGAAAAAGGTTCAGCCGTTGGGGGAATGCAAGAAGAAGGCGACTCTCAATTTGCGATTACAAGACGAAGACCACCATGACAGGTTAAGCTCTTTACCGGACCCACTCCTAGTCTCCATTCTCTCACTTCTCCCAGTCGATGACGCTATAAAAACATCAATATTATCCCACCGCTGGCGCTACCTCTGGCCCCAAATCACTAACCTCCACCTGTCCAACTCCTACCTCAACTATGAAGACCAAGTTTCGTCATTCATCTCCACCGGGGATCATATCATTCACCAGCTCACCTCCAACAAAATCCACACCTTCCCTTATCTCAGAGGCCATGTACGGCCTTGTCAGTCTGCTTTGGAAAAGTGGCTCGGCCGCTTTTGCGCTCTCAATGTTGAGGAAATTAAGGTTAGTAGTATAAGATATCCTGTTGAGCAGTGCTTACTTAACTTACCCACATGCATTTTTCGGTGCCGCTCGCTTGCCGTGCTTAACATAGAAGGTGGGTTTCGGTTTCAGTTACCTGATTATGATGGGAATAATGTTATTTTTTCCTAATTTGAACAAGCTTGTGTTGCGTTACTTTGTTGATTGGGATGGTGATACTATGTCCAAACTGTTCAAGTCTTGCCCCGTTTTGGAAGTCTTGGATATAGACGTCGTGTGTCAAAAACAAGGGCAGGCTATGATTGATATCTCGTGTCAGAATTTGAGGACGTTGAAAATAAAGGTTAACTATGTACCCAAGGGATGGAGCTACATAGTTAATGCACCTAAATTGGAATTGTTGGATGTGGAAGGTTTTGTCTCGTCGTTCTGGTTTGTTGAGAATCCGTGTCTGTTAACTAGCGCGAAGATCAAGTTGTCCAAATCTTCCGATGATGTTGGTGTTGATTATATCGAAACATTGTCTGGATTAGTTCAAGGGATATCGTCTGTTGAGTCTCTTGTACTCAGCAGCGTACCTTTTTCTCATCTACTTCAGTTAGATGGACTTAGTGTGCCTAGCTTTCTTAACTTGTCAGTGCTTCGAATCTACTTGAATGACACTAGTGGCCGTGAGAATGTGCTCGGCTGTTTACATGGCGCTCCCAATTTAAAAGTTCTTTTCATTGACAGAGCTTTTCGTCAGAAAGGAATCAAGTGGGATGTACCGGATTGTGTTCCTTTATGTTTATCTCAAAAGATTACTAGAATTGAAGTGATGCACCTTAAAGGGAGTAAGGAAGAGTTGAAGTTTTTGGAGTACATCCTAGGCAATGCAAATGTCTTGAGGTCGATCCTTGTTGGTGTTTCAAGCTGTTCTAAGATGCGTTTAGGTAAAGAAGCGCGCTTTTGTAAGAACATGTTTTGGTTTCCTAAGGGCTCCCGGGCTTATGTGATTAATTTCCAAGGTAAATATCTTCGTACATCGAGTGCAAACAATCCGTCATGTGAGATGCTAAAATGTGAATTTCTCGAATAACAAAATGGAGTTTGCAACAAGGCAATAAATGGGAGTCCATTCTTAGTTGCTTGCGTTTCCTGGTCACTCAAGTTTCTTTAGCTGTTGGTCTTGTTCGACCAATTGTTTTGTAGTAGTGTCTCTTTTGGTTCAAGCTGTTGTTGACCTTTTAGATGGGGCAATCAGCTTACTTCGTGATGGTAGTAAGGCGTTTGTTGCTAGAGTGTCCTGGTCACCCGGGATCTTTGAATTGGTGGTCTTGTTGGATTAATTGTATGTTAGTAGCATCTCTTTTGGTTCAAGCTGCCATGTACCTTTTGTGACTTTGGAAGACAAATAACTTTTGTTTGTTAATTGAACTTTCCTTGGAGGAATATATATACATTCGTCTCTGAAATCTATATTTTTGGGTACTTTTTCCATGTTATGTTCAGTGATATGCCTTACTTCACAGCCAAAATGTGGAATCATGATCAGCTAATTCGTGAAGCATAGTCTCATAGATCTTGATGAACAGAGGTCCAAGTAGTCAGAGTAGTTTGGAATTTTGGGTCATCTCTCTTGACTTTCTTGTTCATGCACCAACTTTTTTTTTTAAAAAAGTGGGTGTGAGTTTTAAGAGTTTTGCTATCATTGATGCTGCTTGTCCAGTGTACGATGAAAGACATAGCTGAATGGTGAGAGCCATGACATTGTTGTGATTTTGATGCTTTACATAGCAGAAGTTTCGAACATAATTTTGACTCTTTCTTGGTGACATATTAACTTACATACTGGGAAAGTATATGGATATTAGGTGGAGTTCTGATCATTGTGTTGTTGTCAACATTAAATTAGCAGAAAGACCAAAGCTATTCTGCTACTTTACATAAGCTACCCACTTGGCTAATGAGTAATGAACCCGCTAAATGTTGCAATAGAGAAAACCACGATGATTCTCATATCGTAGTTCTAGCTATGATTCACCTAGTGGCTAGTACAACCAGATTTGCACAATCTCATCTCTTCAATTATGCAAGGACTACCCTCTCACAATCACAAAATTACCACAAGGCTAATGAAGAATTTATTTAAAAATGTCAGGATCATCCTATACTTTACCTGGAGAATACAAAATTAACTTGTAAATATAAAGAACAACTCCCATACTGGGAACAGCTACTGTTTCTTGCTTGTACTTGAATCGTCTTGCCATGTTGCTTGCCATTGCTTGTCATAGAAAGTCGTCTCTTCGAGAAGCTTCTTCAAGTTGTCTACATCTTCATTCTTTCGGACAAGCAGGACTCCAAGAACAGCAGCGAATAACAAAGTCTTGCAGAAGAAGTTGCTCATCTGATCAACAACTCCCAAACCAGTCAAGCTATCAACAAAATAAGACATGAAGAAACCAACCATTGCCGCGCGGCCTGTATAATTTGCACACATAGAAACAAATCAATTTTGAGAACAATAAAGATCAATGCAAAATGTATAAATAAACTACATTGGGTATAAGTGTCTAACCATTGAGAAGCTCAGCTTCAGGAAGGTGGAATCTCTTAATCCAAGCCCACCACGGGATGATGGAAGTATCGAAAACTACTGGCTCATTGTTGCTGGTTGATTCCGGGTAGGTTTCCAACCATTTCCTCCTCTTGGCCTCTGAAAATTATAACCCTTTAACTCATTAAATCTCAGGCATGATTGACAGACTGTCCTATATCTGATCAGCATTGTAAGAAGCAGCAGATGAACAGGTAAATTGACACTACATTAACTAGTCTAGTTTTCAATTATAAGAAAAGCTCCAATCTTTTTTAAGATTAACAATCAATATCATTCATGGTTTCACCTTCACTAATTGCTCAACAGTATATGTTAAGAGCAGGTTACCTCATGTCACCAAACAATATTACAAATCATCAAATAAGTGGCCAACAGGATTTCCAACAGAAATCATCATCAAGCATAGGATAAGTATGAATGTATGATTTATCTCTATACCAAGTACCAACATAGGCAACTGAACACAGAACCACATCAATGTCTAGCTAATCAAAATGCCAATAATTCAATGATTCACTTATCCCTTTTAAAACCTAAAGCACACAAAGATATATCCTTTCCCTGAGTAAACTGCTACCATCTTAGTTATTGTTCTTGGTAAACAGGCATTTTTTGCATAGAACCTCACCACAAAAGCACAACCTTAACTTAGGCTTAATAACAGTATACTTATCTACTTTTAGGCATGCCCGTGATTCACATGCATATCTGATATCTTTGCTATGATTTTTACAACATGCAGCATAAAATCTAACCAGACAACTAAGACACAAATCAAATTAACCCACAAGTGATTAAAAAGAACATATTTTAGCTAGCCACTTAAACAAGCTAAGCTATGCTAAGCTAAGCTAAAGCTAGTAGCTACTTATACAAAATGACCCATCAAAGATATCATTAAAAAAAGAGATTATACTGACCAGCATCAATAACAGCATCCCAATCAGTGTTACCATCTTTAAGAAACTGCTTAAGATCCCAAGTTCCATTTACCCATTTTGGGTTCAGAAACTTCTTCACTTCAGCTGCAGCAGCAGCTCCAGTGGGGCCCACACTTTCCTCTTTCACCTCAGCTTTTGCTGCTGCTGCTGGTGTTGGTGGTGGTGGTGGTGATGTGGGTGGGGTTTCTAGAACCTCCTTCTCCTCATCAGAGGTTTCAGTGACAACAGTAGCTGCAGTAGCACCACCATTGTCACTTGTTGACCTTGTGATGGTACTGGTAGTGGATAAGGAAAGATGGGTTCTTTTTGGTTTGGTGAGGGGAGGTGAGAAAGTAGTGTGATGATAAGGTTTGTGGGGAGGTGAGAGAGGGGAGTGGTGATGTGTTGGGGTGGTGGGAGATGAAGATAGTAAGGCCATTGTCATTGTCAACAATGCACTGAAGTGAAGGGAGCTAAAGATGCTAAGATGTAAGAAAAGGATGATTTTTTATTCCTTTTTTTTTTTATTAATACTGGTAGAAGATCATCTGATCATGGGCTAGGATATCATCATCATCATCACTAGGAAAAAGAGTTTTGGAGTATTGTTTTGGGAAGCAAACAGATGACTAGTGTTTGGGGCTCATCTTCAATCAATCTACACCTTTTGCCAAGTTGCATTTTCATTATTTAAGTTTTTAGACATGCCAAGTGTGCTTTGTGTGTGTTATTTTAAGGCTTGTGGTTTGTGGTTTGTGACTTTGTTCTCTCCTTTTGGGCCTGTATTCTACAGTTTACACTTTCACTCTTAGCTTGGAAAATGATTAGTAGGCCTCTATATTAGGCCCGTTTAAGTTCAGAAATCTGAAAAAAAGAATTTTATAGAAGGCATTACAACCGGTGAGAATCGAGTTTCCAATGTTAAGGATTGGACGTGAGCTCTTCACCACTTGAGCAGCTCTCTTTTTTAATACTCCATAACAACCCAATTTTGAAGAGGTTTGATAAGCTAAGTGATTGATGAAACATCATATGCAAAAGTTTTAGGTTTAGCATCGAAAAAGTTAGTTTTCATTTCAATCAGCTAAAAAGGTGAAAAAGAACGAGTTATAGCACTCGAGTTAAACGTGCCTGAATTGAACTAGATTAAATTAACTTCAACAAATTGTTGAAAATTGCAGGGGAAATGGAGTATATGATAAAAATGATTTTTTTTTATTGTTGAAAAGTTATACTCAATAGAAATAGAGTACAAGCACCACCAAACGAAAATGGAAGTACTACATGATAACTTTAGTACATCGAATGATGGTTGTTGACAAATCGTAGGGATACTTGGACAAATTTATTGTAAAGAGTACGTGAATGTTCGAGTGAACGGTTTGCCGAGGAAGAAATATTTGATCAAATTTTTTTTCTTTTCAGGTCACTCTATATAGTCTATACTCTATACTCTATAGCCTTTGCATTCCCCTTCGAAAGCAATATCAAATTAAATCTAAGTATCTAACGAACTGGAAGCAACAACGTAACGAAACGAATTAACAAAAGCCGTACAAGATTACAATTTTACAATGGATTAATACTGCATTACTGCGCCCATCTTTTGGGTTCCTCAACTAGCTAGCCAGCGTCTGGATTCTCAAGATTGCTACTTGCTATGTTAAGAAGTGTACATTTCCTGCGGCAGGAAACACTCTTGTGCTGAGCAAAATTTACGGGAAACGAGTAAATATAGCTTCACCCTCGCAAGAAAGTCATGTTAAGAAACTTACATAAAGCATAACAGTGGAGGAAAGATATGTTCCTCAGATTAAAATAAGTTAAAGGGTACTTTAATTGCTGAACAGGGAGCATTTTCATCCAGAGTTAACGCATGCTCACACCAATCTTACATATAGGCAGGGGAAGCATAGAGCTTTATGTTGCGCAAGGATATCAATGCCGTGCTTTATGTTGCGCAAGTATGATATCATATGCCAAGTTATTTCCTTGTAAATTGTATTCCTGGTTGTCTCTTGCTACAATTAATCAAAGGGTTATGGACTTATATGGCCCATCACATTATCCTTGATGTGACTAATAACATTACTCATCAAGTCATCATCAGTTCATCACCATCAGTACAACGTTGAATTCCTCTTTGGGCAGCAAGTTTGCTCTGCACACATGCAACGTCACACGTCAATTTTGTAAATTGTTTATGTTTTTATCATAAAATCATAAATCTGTATCTTTACACAGTTCTTCAATTTCTAGATATAAGTCAAGCCTTTGGTCATGTTACGTAAGTAACGTAACCTTCAATAAATAGCATTTTTAGTCAAAACTTTCGGTAGGTACTACATATTCCTGTGTAGGAGTTCACATCGGCCTTCATGCAGTACGTGATAGTGATTTGTTACCTACGAAAAATTAGTTGGCTATAAATAACATTGAAGAGTGCCCATAATCGTAGGCAATTTCCTCTATCTCCGCTTATACCTACCCTCTTGAGCTCATTATAACAATTTAGGCCACCACAACTCAAAACTATCTCAGCTCCAAGAAATTACTAGAGGCATAGTAACATGGACAGGAGATTGGTAGACATATCTCAAGCAGGAAACATAGAAGCCTTGTATGCTTTGCTAGAAGACGAACCTCACATTCTCAACTTCATAGATGACACCCCATATACTAGAACTCCCTTACATTTGGCCATATTAGCCCAAAAGCCACATTTTGCCAAGGAAATAGCAACATTAAGGCCATCTTTCGTGATCAAAGTAGATAGCTTTGGTTACAGTCCACTTCATTTAGCAGCTGAAAAAGGGCAGGTAGATGTGCTAAGAGTCTTACTAGAAATGTCAAAAGACCACAACAACCAGAAGATGCAACTTCAACATATAAGGGGCCAAGAGAACAGAACTCCCCTGCATTTTGCAGTGATCTCAGGGAAGATTGAAGTGATCAATTTTCTACTTAAATCCTACCCAGATTGTATCTTGGATTCGACGATCCGAAATGAGACTGCCCTTCACTTGGCAGTGAAATATAAGCAGTTGGGTGTTTTTCTGGTACTGGTTGAATGGCTGAAATTGGCCTATCTTGTTCACGCAGTACCACAGAAAGTACCCTTGATAAGAGCAGTTTGTTCTCCTTGTTTTGATGATGGCAACACGACTATTGGTCTTGAAGATATTAATGGTTTGTTGAACTGCAAGGATGAGGAAGGTTACAATGTTTTGCACCTGGCTATGATCGCAAAACAGCACAAGGTACCTTCACATCTTCAATCCTAAATTTGAGCTGGTGTTGTATGTACAAAAAGAAAAGAGAATGAATTTCAGAACTTGCTCATATTTTAGTCCTACTATACAGATGTGTTAACTGTATAACATTTTTCTTTGTTCCCCTCTGATGAGGTGCAGATGATTGAAGCATTAGTAAGTTGGTGCAACAATTCAGGAGGTGAAATTGAAGTAAATGAAAAAGCCCTGACCTCCAAAAGTTTCACTTCCATTGATTTCTGGCTACAATTTCCACTATACAAAAGATACTCTCAAAGTGAAGCCCTTCATCCACCTCTATGCTTAAACATGTCAAATTATAAAGTTCTGAACACCAAACATCTTACAAACAACTTCAGTTTCGGCCTGGATGTTGTCTTTGCTATAGTAATGTTGATGACTTGTTTATTTACAGCAACTTACACAGACTTCCATCCTTTTCTAGTCTTCAACATGGTGGGATTTTGCCTATCTTTTAGCTTACTCGTTGTGGCGTCCAATGCATCTCCTTGTAGGAGAATTATGGTGGTACTTCTTACTACTGTACTTGGAGCTTATGCTTATTTGCTGTTCTCTGCCATAGCTAGCGAAGAGAGGCTCTATTTTGGAGCATTATTCTTGAATATTGCAGCTGCAATCTCCATGATCCATGCCAAGTTTGGATCGATACTTTATAACAAGAAGGGTATTGAAGAAGTAAAGATTCCATTATCTTGTCATGGATATGCCGAACCTTGATTAGCTAGGCTGCTGGCCTGCTGCTGGCATATTGTTTGAACTTCTTATAAACCATATTGGATTTTCACGAATCTTGATGAAGATTTCTGTTGTTGCTTCCATATGTATCTATCAATGTATATGAAAAATTGAAAATGATGTATAACGGCTGATTTATAGAAAAAACCCTTTGTAATATACATGTTCTTCGATTGTGCTCTTACAATGTGCCCTTCACCCGTTGGATTTTGCTAAATGTTCATCCGTCAAATTAACATGTTACATGATAACATGAATATCATAAAACTAAGGTGTTCTAAAAACATTTTTTAACCATGCATAGACCATCAACCGCTATGTGAACATATACAATATGCCGTGACATAACAGAGAAAATTCAGTTCACATTTCGCAAGAAGTGTAGAAGGCATTTCTGGTACTCTAGCAGACTGATAAGCAACACACTAGTAATAGCATAATGTTGTTATTCACACAACAAAAAGTCATCCCTTGTTTCTTTATTTTGAGGTTATTGCAATTATACCAACTAGTAGTTTTTTCTTACAAAAGCTTTTCTTCCTGGCTATAGCTAGAAGCCTAGACGGCTAGAAGAACTCCCTACTTGATTGTTTTCCAATGAACATTACATAATCGCAAATTCACAATTTCTTGCTCTCTTCATTGATAAAATTTTATCTATTTTTCCTTTTGGTTATAAGAAAACAAAAAGCAACAACAAAATATTCAGATACCTGTTCCTTTTCCATTTGAATATGAATGTGATCCAGAACTGTAGTTTATCACTTTATCCTACTTATTACAATGTGGGCTTTCGGCCCACAACCAAAGTCCAACCCAAACCAAGTAATCACCAACCAACCAAGTAACCAACCGTCACCTCAACCGGGTCAAATCTTTACCGCCCTCTCTAATTATCCTCTACTTCTCCTTACTCGCTTCACTTAGCTTCATTTCCCACTTTCCCACTTCCACTCCACTCTCTCTCCTCTCCCACAATGGCCTCACCGTCCATTTCCACACCATCCTTCCTCCCCTCACCCTCACACTCACCCTTACCCACCACCAAGCCCTTTCTCTCTTTCCCGGGCCATAAAGCCCAGTCCAAATTCCTCAGCCCATCCTCCCTCTCCTCCACCTCCCGTCGGCCCAAACGTAGTGTCATCACCATGGTAATCTCTCTTTTCCCTCCTTTTTACAATTTTAGCTCTCCACTTATATTTAACTTATATTATATTATCATTATTAATTTATTGTACTCTTCTCGTCTAGAATTAATTGTCCACTTGCTCGTAGCTTTTAATTAGACCACTAATTTAACTGTATTTCCTTTCCAATGTGAAATAATTAAAAGTAAGTACCTATCTTGATATTCGAGCCCAACCCATTGTATGATAGTTTATTAAGGCCGCGTTTATTTAGGCTATGTTTTGTTCAACTTCAGTGGTACAGACCTACAGCTCAAGTTCAATTTAAATTTAGTTAGTTTTAGTTATAATTCTAACTACATTAATAAAAGTCCATTTTTCTTAGCGACGAACAAAACACACCCTTAACCTTATCCCCCTATCCCCCGGTTTTCAGTTAGATTATTTTGCTAGTTTTTTTTATAACTACAATTCAGTTTAGTTCAGTTCGGCCAAATTCATATTTAATTTAAACAAATGGATAAGATTTTGAAGCAACCCCTATGTCCCTTTCGAGCTTGCTAAATTGTAGTATGTGATATTTATATCATAATTAATGGGTTTTTTTTTTTGGATTGGTTATAGTGTGCATTTGATTTGAAATCTTTTCATGTTGACAGGTGATACCTGTGTTTAAGGGGAATGCATTCAAAGAACCACCACCGGATTTGGCCTCGTACATGTACCACAATCGTATAGTATATCTGGACGCGGCTCTTACACCTTACACAACAAAGATGATTATGACGCAATTCTTTTATTTAGCCCAAAAAGATGAGGAGAAGCCCATTTACTTCTACATTAATTCTGTTGGAACCCATGAGGTTAGCTTTTGCGTTTACGTGATCGCATTTTAGCTACGTCAACTTTGCTTACTGCCTAAGGAGTGAGGCAGTGTTCATTGCAATTTTATAACTGTGCAATTGTGACCTCTCATTGGAACTGCGTGATGGCATGTAAGCGTGTGTGGGTGACTTTTCCAGTAGTTACCCTTGAGTTTTGTTATGTGACTTGCCAAGTGTGGCTCGTGGATGTCAGTGATGAATGGCTTTTTAGTTCTCATGTCTGTTTGGAAGGCTTCTACAGTACTACTTTTGTATGATCTTTGTTTCGAATTGTTTGTGAAATTATTTTATCACTTTGGTTATGTACTTGTTTACACTATGATATATCTAGCAAAACCTTCTTTCTTTATGAGTTTCCTGCATCTTTGTCGGCTACGCTAACGTGTCATTTCTGTGTCTTTTCAGGCGGTGCTCGGCGCTGAAGAGGAGGCATTGTCAATCTATGATGTGATGAAGTAGTGGTTTATGTGCCTTACTTATCTAGAATTAAGTTGCAATCTGTATTATTACTCATCTACAGATGCAGTGAATGTAGTTTCTAAGAGTCTTATTATTTTTAAGAAGTCCACCTGGTAGTATGATTGTCTATGGTAGCTGTCTTTCTGGCAAATGCGTTTTTTTCTTTCTTGAAGAGCTTGTGGTACTTTCTTTTACTTCTGTTTATTTAGACTCACAAGGTGGTTTGATTAAGCTTTCTTGTCTTTATAGCATTATCAAGCCACCTGTTCATACACTTGCCTTGGGTAATGTCTATGGAGAAGCTGCGTTCCTGTTATCTGCAGGTGCAAAGGGGCATCGTGCAGCTTTGCCATCTACTTCCATTATGATGAGAGAGGTTAGTGTTGGATTGCTGATTTTCTGCTCTCGAACTTCTGTCTGTAATCTTAGGGTATCCTGGACGGTTTCGAGTTTCAAATACATGATAATATCAAATGTTTCTGAGACATCCTTTTCTGTATTTTTGGCAGCCAATGTGGGTGTTGGCAGGTGAGAAAGTTGAGATTGACATCGAAAGGAATTTATTCAAGTCTGCAAGAGAAGATATAGTAATGTTTATTTCCTCTCAAACTCAACTTTTAAGATGCTTTTTTCTTTTACAGAAAGATTTACTAGTATCTCTTATTTGAGTTTGTGTTATGAATAGTTGAGTAGATAAGTCATTTTGATTTAGTCCATAAACACCCAAATTCTTTGAACTTCATCGTCAATTCTACTCTGAAAGATCCTGACACAAATTTATTTTGTGTCATTCTTCTACTGGAAATTGGAGTCTCTATCTATTTAAATTGGTTCTATCTTGATAAGTAAGGATTTATTACCTATTAAAAAAATAGTGTTGATGCCAATTTAGAATGGTGACATCATACTCTCGAGAGCAATGGTTGAGAGACTTGAGACCATTTATGCAGTGAAGTTTAGTGAGGCTAGGTATTGTATGTTAGAGTACGATGACCTTGGTTAGCAAGGTTATCCCACTCAGTGACAGTCTTTGGTGCTTGGTGTCCATTATTTAGAAAGTGGATGGGGATTGGTAAAGGCGAATTGGTTGAAATGGAGAAGTACGCCAGGATGTGAAAGGAACATGCCCCTTAAGTTGAAGTGGGATTTTCTAACTATTACATTAGCCTTGGAAACAGAGTCGCTTTTTTTTTTAAGTTGGAGTGTACATAGTTGGGAAAGAAGAGCATGTTTGGAGAATGAAGTGGTAGAGATGTTTAAGTTACAATGGTTGATAAAGCTTACAAGGAGGGATGAGGTGACAAATGGGAAAATGAGAAGGTTGGAGTAGCTTAAAGTGAAGATAAGATGAGGGAACATCGCTGACACTGTTTTGGTACGTGAGGAGATGGCCTTGTGATATCCCAGTGATCGAAGGGTGAGCGAGTGAGGAGAAGTTGAGAGGTAGCTTCACATACTTGGTGAAGTTGGGTATAGCTCTACATGACTTAGATTAAATAAGGTCTCTAGGTTGGAGGGAATAGACAGAGATTATGTAAGTCATGGGGTTTGAGGTGCCTCGTGTGTGTTTTTGCGTGTGTTTTTGTGGTGTGTGCATGTGTAGGTGTGTATATTTGTTTGTGATGCAATTCTTGTTTGATCAATTTTGGTCTACCCAAATACGTTTTTGATACTAAGGGTGGGTATGTTGTCTTTGTAGACAAATCTAGATGGTATTCAATTCAAAGAAACAGGACTGGATCGTAGAAGGAACACTTGATTTACATGTTTTATGATCCTTTTATAATCTTATGATATCTGTTCCACAAATGGATCATCATAGATGTGCACTTCCGCCTTCAATTTTGTTTTTAGTGTTTGTATGTAGGGTATCTAACATCTTATGAGTCTTTACTATCTAAGGTGGATTTTTCTTGTGTAATTTTGTCATATGGTGTTGCAAGGAGTGTCCTTATATTGTCCTTCTGATGTAGATCATGGTAGTTCATACCTGCCCATAGTTTCCATTGATATTAACGATTTGCAGTGGCTTCACAGTTAAACCTGTTCTCATTGAACACTGGAAAACCCCGTGAAGTGATTGAAGCTGATATCAGGCACCCGAAATATTTTACCCCCACTGAAGCCATTGAGTATGGTCTCATTGATAAGGTATTATTTTTTCTATAGCCTCACTGGACTCCCTCGCTTCCTTTGTATGATATGAAACATCTTTGAAGTTTTGGTTTTGTCAACAACAATACAGATTCTCTACAATGAAAAGAAAGTTAGGGACAGAGGAGTTGCTGCTGAGGTGAAGAAACCACTTACAAAAGTTGATATTGATGTTTGAGAACTAAATTGAAAATCACAGTTACGTTTCAGGTGAAACCTTTTTGCTTCCTCCAATTACA
>ONZK01001744.1:1646-13793 GCA_900322385.1 Pharnaceum exiguum | reverse complement strand
ATCTACGATGGAAGTGATAGATATTGTTCGTACTAATGTTAACTTTAGTAAGTACAAATGTTGGTAAAAAAAATCAAACTGTTCGGTAAACTGGGCCAAACACGCCCTTGCAAAAAATTAAAAAATAAAAATAAACGTAATTTTTTTTTTTTTCGATTTTTTATTTCTGCCCAAAAGATAAGATAAAAGGTTAAAAAAAATATTAAGTGAATCAACCGCCCTCCTTAAACTTAACACTAAAACTATGGTTTACAATTGTCCTTGTCTAATCCTTATGATCCTATATTTTTTTAGACCAGAATAGGATTGATGTCTCGATTCTAAAAAACTTTGGCAAACTCGTTGGTTGGAACTTGGAATTTACAGACATGTTTATATTACCAAATCCAACTACACCTAGTTTTAGTCTACTTGCAAGTAGAAAACGAGCTTCCAAAATTTTCAAAACTAAGTCGAGGCAAATTATAAGGATTACTAAGTTGGGATTCCTAGACTCATACACATACGTGTATATAAAATTGTGAAATTACCTTTCTAAAAAAAATACTAAACTTTTCCTCCTTTTTTTTCTTTCTTTCTTGTACTCCTATATTATAGACTATTTTATTTTTGGTGTGATATTATAGACTATTTTCATATTTATATTTCTAAGTGTACATCAGAACAGTGGTGGAGCCACATTGTCACTTATGGGTATAAATGACACCACTTAAATCTTGTAATAGTTATATTTTGCATAATACATAAAATTATGATGATTTTTAAATTAAACACTTGCATATAAACCCACTTAGTGCAAGTTCTAGTTCCACCCCTCAATAGAAGTTAAGAAAATTGAAGGTAGAACAAATATATAATCTGAGAAGCAAAGTTTTTACCATCGAAGAAAGAAGACATTTGGTTAATTATTAAATATGACAAGGATTCAAGTTTATTTTGCCTGGCCAACTTTATTGGGTGACAGAAGATGAAAGTTCATTGGACGAAGTCACGAAGTCCCTTTCAGCCTTTCTTACCGTTTAATCATTCATACGACATGTTTACTGGCAACATGCACTTAAACCTTGTAAAGCTGTAATGCTGTGATGTCTGGGAAAGTCCGACTGTGATGCGTAACATGACAGAATTAAAGAGTAATCTCCTTTTACATACATTTTCCATAAGGAGGAAATGTGATGAACCTGCTCCTCCAGGTGGCTATTGAGGATTGACACTCACCTAACCCAACTTGGTCGTATTTATAGTGTGCGAGGTACATTGGAGTATATTGTATAGGAATAGTATGTGTAATAATAAATCAGAAATTAAGTAGTTTCTTGCTTAAGGTTGTAAATCTTGATCATGTTCTTATCTGGGGAGGTCGAGAGTTTCGTGTATTTTTCTGAAAATTGTGGTGCATGAGAGTTTTATCAATTATATATAAAGAGAATTCACACCCTATGTTCTATCATTGAGTTGTGGTGCTTGGCTTTATCAACTCATTAAGAGTTCACATACTATCCTTTATTTTGTTCATAAATACATAAAAACACATTAAGTTATTTTACCTTCTGTAAGTTTTCTATTATTGATCATCACGATCGACTATGCATCAATTGGCATCTGGATGGTTATATTCTACGCCCGAATGCTTGAGTAAATTCGTAACTGAAGGCTCATTTTATTTTTGCAAAGGAAAAAAATTAAAAAAAGGATCACATATATATCCTTTTTATGAAACATTCGAGTGAGCTTAAGACACCATTAACATATGCCGGGTTTGAGTCATAAAATCATCCACCTAATGGTCAATAGTGACCAAAAAAACGTGCATTTTGAATACTGTAGTGCGTGTGGCTGTGTGTTTGGGATTACTAGCTGCCTAGCTAGTTGTACACTGAGTAGTTTGATTTTTTGTTTTGAAGGTCTACAGGCAGAAGCTGAGCCGACGAAGGTACTTTTATCGTACTGTGCTTAACATTTTCGTAATTTGGTACAGGGTTAAGTGATGGCGGTATTGCACAATTAGTGGAGGGCAAAAAGTTTCTGTTATAGTGCTAATCAGTTCTTCTATAAATATCTAGCTCCAAGCCTCCAAGTGCATTGTAGTTCTCATCTAAGCTATTAGCATCTTTTCACCTTCCTCTTGCATAATTATTTGAATTCTAGCATCTTTCACATCATTTAAGTTTTCAACTAATGAGTCTGTTGCTCTATTATAATCATCATATCGCCCTTCTAATAGTGATGGCGGTATTGCTTACACTCGGTCACGCTGATCAAGACTTCATTTGCTCAAGAGCAACATATTATGGTAGTCCAGATTGCTTAGGAAATCCAAGTACGTATATAAGTTTAATTGAAAATTTACTTTGGAAGGTCTAAAACCACATTAGCTAGTACTATAAACTCGATCGTAAACAAGAAAACAAAATGTACATCAATAAATAAAATGGCAATTGGATTTTACAAATCAAGATCCTTCAATTGGAATTTTTAACTGGTTTAGGACTGTACACTATTTGTATATGATATGTCAAGATTAGAATGATAATAAATTACTATAATTCCACTTGTATGATTGTATGAACAAGCCAACTAACATAACACATACGCAAATTGTGTTTCAGCGGGTGCTTGTGGATACGGTGAGTACGGAAGAACAGTGAACAATGGGTATGTAGCTGCAGTCCACAGACTATATAAGAACGGAACTGGGTGTGGTGGTTGCTACCAGGTACGCAGTCTAAATGAAGTGTACCGTACGTTTCAATTTATCCACGGAAGATAAGAAAAAGCCCGTGTAGGCACCAATATTTTGATAATATGTAGGTGTAAGTTACTCCCTTTTAGTTTTGTGACTATAATATATACGAAATGTTCGTTCAATGTGTAGGTAAGGTGCAAAGGGAAAGATTGTTGTACAGAAGATGGGGTGGAAGTGGTCGCCACAGACTTTGGGGTGGGTGATGGGACTGACTTCATCTTCACCACCAGAGCTTATACAAAAATGGCTCGACCAGGTCTTGAAGCTGAGTTACTCTCTTACGGCGTCATCGACGTCGACTATCGACGTATTCCATGCACGTACGGAGGATCCTCCTTAGTGTTCAAGATTCATGAGGGTAGCAACTTCCCTCACTATTTGGCATTGATCATCGTGTACCCTCCTGGCTTGTATGACGTTGTTGGCATTCTGATTTGGCAGGTTTGATTTCTTTTAATTTTCTTTTAATTTATTCCCTTTCAAAATGTCAATTATGCATCCTTGTATTAGTTAACTTTCTTCATCCTGGAATCAGGTTGCGTTCCAGTTTTCACTCAAGTTTAATCTGTAACATATATAACATGTGAAGTTAAGGAGAGAGTTATTCAAGCGATTGAGAGCACACATTCAACCCTTTAAGTTTGAGGGCTTGATTTTTATCAGCCCTTAACACCAAAAAGAAAGTTTAATAACATGCTACTTTAATATAATTTGTGCTTGAATATATATATACAGGAAGACTGCAAGGAGTGGAGGCCTATGAGAAAGCCATTTGGGGCTGTTTGGGATATGGAAAATCCACCAAGAGGAGAACTCAGCCTGAGAATTCAACTAAGCGCCAGCATAGATGACAACAAATGGGTAGAAATGCCAAGTATCATTCCGGCTTATTGGCAGCAAGGAGCTACTTATGAAGTTCAAGTTTAGTTTATGCAGTATGATTCAACTTTTCAGCAGCCAACTAGTAGTAATATTTTCAGATTTCAATAAGATCGTGTAATCGAACTCTATGACATGTATTTTCTATCAATGAATAAATCTGTGGTTATCGTTATTTATTGTCCTTAACTCCTTGTAGTTTTTGGTTATAGTCTGCCCATTAGTAAGAGTGTGAACTGGGAAAACAAAAATGAAAAGAATTGAAAAAAACTTAATGCAATTAAAATTTTAATTAAAACTGAACGAATTAATGTCCCTTCAAAAAAATTAATGTCTATATGTTTTGACCGTATTTCTTAATTTATGAGGAGATTACTTTTCCCTTACAAAAACTAATGTCCGAACTAAACTGATAAATACTGAATTGAACTAAAAAAACTGAACTAAACTTGAAAAGAAAGAACTATGACACCAAGAATGAACAAAATACGACCTAAGAAGCTCGACAAGAAACAAATAACTAAGGACCTAATGAGCATTTTAGGATTTCTTTTGGAGAACAAGACCAAAAAAGTAATACCTCAACCTAAATCATATGGACTGAGGGTTCACTCATTCAAGGTCATACTTCAATCTTTTGTTGCTTGCCTCGTACAAACAAAGCTTCAAACTGTGGTTAAACTTGTGCATAATATGTAAAAATCAACATTTTTTTTGGTGTAAAGGGGGCACTGAGCCCAGTAAGAATCGAGCCCTCAACCTTAAGGGTTGAAGGTGTGCTCTCTACCACTTGAGCAACTCCCTCTTCTTAAAAATCAACATCTTTGAATCGATATTTTTCAAATAGGGCATTACATTGTAATCCAATTGTTAGGTACATTCGGTGTACACGTACATCGGGTATTTTTTTCTTCAAAGCATTATAACAAGTATCATTATTCACTTTTTTTTTAATTTTATTAATCAGTTACTTTACTATTAGTCAAACATCCACCCGATGTACTGCATCCGATATACCAAAGACTTGTTGTACATTGTAAATAAAACCCAACTCGAACTCAAACACTTTGGTTCACAAATAAGCATATGTCAATCCAACATCCGAAATGACCTATACTAAAAAGTATCGAACGTGTCTGTGCTCTGTGCATCTTTTGTACTCAAACATTGAAGTGGTAGAGGCAGCTTTATTTAAGCATGTTTCCTCCCCTTAATATAATTCAGTACATGTTTCAACCAAAATAAAAGAGAGGAAGAATGTAGGGCAAGACCTAAACCTGAATTTATTGTTGGAGGAAACACCGAAACATACAAACCAACATCATCTAACACTGTTTTCAAACCTAATTAGACCGGTTGGTTCAACTGGAAGCCAGTGGTTCGGCTGGTTTTCATATCCGGTTTGACTAGATTGGTCAAAAACTAGTCATAAACTCATAATCGATCAAACCGACTGCGTACATCAGGCTCCCTCAGTACCCTATCTTGGATGGATAACTGGGTTTGTTGTTATTGATTTTGAACTAGGGAGCCAGTTGATGAGAGACTGGTTCGATGACTAGTTCAGTTTTCAAAACATTGATTACAGAGTATAGACACAGAATTATCTCGCGCGGTAAGGAAATCTTGTATTGTCCTCTTTATTATCGAAGGTCTTTCAGGCAATTGTCTTTGTACTTGTACAAGTTCAACGAACAGCAGCAATAGAAACTGAAAGAGAACTACCTCTCTCGATAGAAATAGAATACGGCAACATCTTCTCTTCAAGTATTCAACACCTTCAGTGGATCATAAGTTTGAGGGGTTAATATATCATAAGTAACTAGTAACTACGTACCCAGATGTCCTCATGTCTTTGCTTTGACATTGCCCACGGTTAATAATTGATCACACAAGTTTTTACGAGTAGTTATAATTACAAGTACCACATGTCCAATTGTCTTAGCTTTGACTTAAGACAATCACACAAAAGTAATTTGCGATACAACAACAAAAAATTGGAAAACATATTTGTCACATTCCCCGCTTATACATGTAGCAAACCGTTCAACTTAGTGGCACACCATTTCATTACTATTTAAGTTAGTGGATTCAAAAGTAAGTACCCCAAATCCCTTTCCTCTCTTATATATATAGGGTCTAGCTAAAACATTACCGTCGTCGATCCTGCAAACATTATTAATTTGCTTGGCTTACTCAGTAAAATATTTGCTAGCTAGTATTCACTTTGTGTTATTGTACCTTCATTGCAATGGGAAAAATCACAAAAGTCACCATTAGCCACTGCCATGTCCTCATATTTATCATGGTTCTCTTGCCTGCATTATGTATCTCTACCGGGGATTACGAGCCCACTAAAGCAACTTACTATGGCAGTCCTTACTCTATAGGTTTTCCATGTACGTGAACTATTTGTAACCCTTTTCAGGACCCATTGCACCTCAAATCAGTCATATGTTATCTTTTCCTTCATTTTTCGTAATATTATCGCTTTTTAATTAATTTTTTTAGTCATTTCAAATTAATTGTTCTAAAGTTTTGGTTACCTATGGCACGCTTTAAGACAATAGAAGTGTGTGGTTAGTAGTCTTAATACTCTTGTGTTTGTTCATCAATATTTACACTTGTTGCTATAAAAAAAAATGCATTTAATTTGCTACCTGTTTTATTTATTCCCAAAACATTATCTAAAAAAATATGAAAAGAATTCGTTTACATTTAGATGGAGAGGGAATTTTGTTTTGCAAAGTTTTAACTTCAATTCATCTTACTATCTACCAGTGGGAGCGTGTGGATATGGACTGTATGGTAAGACTGTCAATGACGGCAACGTTGTAGCCGTATCTAAGCTCTTGAAGGATGGAAGTGGCTGTGGCGCTTGTTATCATGTAAGTATCCTTTTCTAGATTCCTCCAACTACACCAAGGCATTGTAACTGTAAGATGATGTTCTATATATTTTGATCGTGCAATGTTAAACACATTAATATCGAACACTAACAATGAGAATTGTAGTACCTGTAACTTGTACGGAGTAGTAAACAACAACCGAATGTAAATTCTCATTCAATAGGGGTGCTCGTGGGTCAGGATGTACACAACCTTATACCCCTGTTTAAGAAAACAAATAGGTTGTTTCCGAAATTGACCCAAAATGCATCGATGCATTAAAGTATTGGCTTCCAACATCTTGACTACAAATATGAATTATTGGAAGGTTTTCTTAGCCATTTTGCTATAGTCCATTATCGGTTTATTATAATCACCTAAAACTAAAAGATTGAGATAATTCTTCCAACTTCATACGCAAATGAACCTAAGTTTACAGCTTGTAGTAATGACACATAATTGGATAACGGGAGCAGTAGCACATTTCTGGTGTACACGTATATCGGGTGTCATACTGCCATGACATCATAAGTCACATCACTAGTCACTCTATAAGGGATATTAGTCATATTATAAATCAATAAATGGGTATGTATTAGTCACTCTTGAAACTGTAGTAAACTCTTAATGGATATATACCAGTGTGTGAGAGGGGTGTGCAATATTGTGCAATCACACAGGTAATGTAGTAGTTAATACATAAATTATTAAACAAAAAAAATCCTCATATATACAAGCAGGTGTGACCAAAAAAAAATCCTTAAAAATATTTATGCAGGTAAAGTGTAAAGCACCCGAGTGCAGCGAGGAAGGACTGGAGGTAGTTGCAACAGACCATGGTTTCGGGCATGATGCAGATTTCATATTTAGTCCCAAAGTATTTGTGAGAATGGCTGAGCCTGGCAAGGAGAAAGAGCTATTGTCTTCTAAATATCTGGACGTTGAATACAAGAGGGTCCCTTGCAAGTACCCTGGCAAAAATCTTGTTCTTAAGGTCCATGAGCACAGCCATTACCCAAATTACTTAGCTCTAGTCCCCTTATATCAAGCTGGCATGTATGATATAACGGCCGTTGAGATGTACGAGGTATTGTCATACCATCAGTAATTTGTAATTGCGTTGATATGGTTAATTAATCATTTTCTATTCTAACAATACGTAAAGTGTCCTAAGAAAATCCTACGCAATTACTTTGTAATTTGTATGCAACAATAATGTATGTGAAGTTGTATCTACTGAATTTCTTTGATATATGCTATGTAGGAGGGAAGCAAACAATGGAAGCCCCGTCGAAGAGCATATGGTACAGTATGGGACATGGTTAGTCCACCAAGGGGCGAGCTTACTGTGAGGTTCTTCGTTTGCGCTGGTGGCCAAAGCCAAGGAAGATGGGTTGTGGCTTCTAAAGTCATTCCGGCAAATTGGAACGCAGGAGTGGAATGTGACACATCAGTTCAACTCGAGTAACTTAATTAGGATCGTTCCTGTACTATTTGCCTAAATCAAAGAACATCGAGTTGATCCCCAACATAGCTATACGCATTTTAGTAGTTTTATATTTCAATAAAGTTGATTGGGGGGATGGCGGATGTACGTACTATGAGATTGTGTAATATATAGCATATCAATAAGAGAAAATTTGGTTTTCCTTCTTATTATCGTTGGCAATTCTCGTCGTTTTGTGGTTGCACTTGTTAGCTAGATATATTATACTGTATATAGTTATTCGTCCCAAAACCATTAGTTAAGGCTTTTGGTTGGATTGATTTTTTTGACATGATACATTTGATCGAAACTAGTTGATTATATAGTGATACAGTACATTAGATGACAGATTTGGAGATGACAATAGAATTTGCATTGATTTGCTTTCCTTTTTGTCCAAGTTGAAAATGGCCACATTTGAGAGGTCATTGAACATGGATGAGCATCCGAATGTTGTTCAAATGTTAAAGGGGGAGTAATTTGACCAAATCTGTAAGAGTTTGCTGTATGTGTACTTGCCTTCACAACCTTCCCCATTCTTCGCCTTAATTATCCGCCTAAGCAGGTTCTTACAAGCCGAACTAATTAATCTCCCAAAGTTGCTTCCAGAAACAGTTTATTGCAACTTGCAAGATATAGGCTATATGACAATCTACCTTCTTTGGCTTTCACCCCACCTAGGCAAGTGACCAGGAAGAAGGGTGAGATGAACCTTCTAACACGGAAGTTCTAGCCAAATTCTTGATAACGAGTTCAAGCAGGATCGATGTGATAGCATTTAGTTTAATTTGTTTTACATCCATACACTACAAGAAAAATTGAAAATAGTGGGAACGGGTCAATTTGCAATCAAATTGCTACCAAAAGAATTGCCGCACCGAACTCCAAAGTAAGCATCAGGAGAAATCACATTCATTTTATTCATTGATGTATTACACTCGTTGAAACTTGAAACCCAAGTATATGATCATGATAGCTAACTTTCCAGGTACACTTAGTTCAGTTGTATAGAAGTGTCATATGTAGCTCCAGCCTTCCAGAAGGCAGGAATAACCTTAGGTAGTAGCATCCATCTTGCTTTCGCAGTAGCACTCCCTGCTAAGAAGAACCTCATAGTTAGGGCTCCCTTTGGTGGATTGCTGATCTCCCATACTGCCCCATACGCCCTTCGACACGTCCTCCACTCTAAAGTATCCTCCTGTAAAATTCAGATAAAATGTTCAGTTTGTATCAACTCATTACTCGTATACACAAAAGTTCCTGACACACCTCAAATAGTTCAACGGCAGAGATATCAGAAGTTCCTGACTGGTATAAGAACTGAAAGGCCAAGTAGGAGCGGTAATGGCTATAATTCTCAATCTTAAGTATGAGGTTTTTGCCAGGGTATTGACAGGCAACCCTTTGGTATTCTATATCAACTTTGCCATAAGCCATCAACTTCTTCTCATAACCAGGCTGAGCCATTTTGTGGAATCCATGGGTGCTTAGGATAAATACTACTTCCATATCTCCACTATGATCCGTTACCACAACCTTCACTCCATCTCCATTGCACTCTTCCTCCTTGCACCTTACCTACACATGTCAACTGATTTCAGTCAACAGAAAGTTAATATACAGCAACAATTGGTAGTAGCTAGTCCATATAAAGGATTGAAACAAAAGACTACCTTTTTTGCTTTCAATAATATAATTGTGATATTGTTTTCATAAGAGAAAAAGCTTAATGAGCTGAAATATAGAAATTGCATACCTCCAATAATGTACTCGCCCTATATAACTCCTAGCTAAAACTCAAAAACCAATCAAAATACAAAGTTTTCATATCCATGTTTTACACAGTTACAAACCAAACTAGCTAGGAGCAATGGATTAAGGATCACCTGGTAGCATGCACCGCAGCCAGTTCCACCCTTGTAAAGCTTAGAAGAAGACACTACAGCTACGTCCCCGTCATTTATGGTCCTTCCATAGTCACCATATCCACACTCTCCATCTAATCATAACAATACATCAGTTCAATTTTAGCATGTACTTAATTAATTTGTTAGGTTGGTGGATAGGTTGCATATTTATGCATGATAAAATTACAAGTACGCTCAACAAGCTAGAGATCACCCAGGGGCCAGGGGTACTCAGTAGTCTAGGTGGATTTTCGAAGGTGACATAAAACAATTGAATACGTATTTCTTCAAAGCCAACTAACTACTGAAACGCCATGGGGCACTTATATAATTGCTTCATAAGTTCATATTCTAGCAGTACAAGTTCTCACAGTTAATCCCTTGATCCTTCTCCAAAGTAAAATAAAAAAAGGAGAGAAGAAAACATTTGAGAAAAGAAGTAAGATGGCGTACTTGGAGACCCAAGTCCATCAGGAGCATAATAGTAAGTCGCTTTGGAGTTCTGGACTGCCTCTTGTGTGTAACAGATCATCAATGCAGGAAGGAGTATAAAAATACAAAGAGCAAAATGGAGGGTGACCTTGTAAACCATAAGTTCCATAGCGGTATAACAATGGAAGTTGATTAAATTAAAATATTAATTAAGCTTTAGGCTATCAGACTTTGACTCATAAGTCATAACTCCAAAAGTATTTATAGTTGAGCTTGGTTTTTGCTAGTCTCATCGACGACGAGTGACCTCATTTGAGGAGACGCACATTGATTAGTGAACCATCATCATTCCCACTAGCAAGTACTTACTACCTTTCCCTTCAAATTTGAGTTAAAAGCATATTTAGAAAGGTTTATGCAAGAACTGACGTGGGACGGAATCAAACAAAAGGCTACTTTTCGAGATTTTATGGTCACTTTCTGAATCTTAAAATCTGTTTTTTCAGTCAGAGATCAAGAGTCTCATTTGAGAAATTAGCAGATTGCAAAAGTAAATAAGAATTAGCAGACTGATGTGAATATGTGATTCTAAAGAGCCAAAACATGCTAAAACAAACAGATTTATGCCAGAATATGATATAACGAAAAAAGCAGTCTCATTTAGAGTGCAAGGTACACCCCATTGTACCATAGACATACTCGAGCTTGCCGAACTGGCCCAAATATCTAGCGACATATACTGAAGATAACCTTATGACAGCCATAGCCCATGAAGAACATTTCCATTACCGAATTATTGACTCACACAATCTCACATGATACTTTTTTTAATGGGGAAAATGCTTCCTACGCCCTACTCCATTTTGAAGCATTTGAAATATGGAGTGCAATGCTGTCTCACAAACATTCGATCTGATTTACACCTTAGCAAACAACTTTTGGTATTCTGTCAACTGAGTTCTGACTAGTTGCACACTTGCACTAACACGAATTATGTGTTTCTTGGTGACTGCAGATGGAAGAATGACCCTACCACTAAACACTACTTGGCATCTGGTGTCTTGGAGAAAATTATCACTATCTAAAGTAAATTTCCGTGGAGTTTACTAATCATGATTCTCAAATCGCAACTATAATTACTTCCGGGCTCCTTATGACATTGTCGGCATTGTTCTCATTCTATGAGTGACTACAACGGCTGCGTTTGGGATTGAGATGTAAATGCTTTCAAAGTGTGATTTCGGCAGCACTTTATTTTTGAAGGCATTTGGCTAATTTTTCAATAGTGTTGTGGGTGAAAACGCTTTTTAAATTAAGCTTCAAAAACACTGTCACATAACTTTTGACACAGTTGTAAATAAAAGCACTTTTTTCACACCTACAACCCTTGACACACTTGTAGATAAAAGCACTTTCTTCACACCTACAACACTTCACAGCTGCAGCTAGGGGTGATAATGAGCCGAACGGCTCGTGAGCTACTCGAGCTCGGCTCGGTCAAAGCTCAGCTCGAGTAAGCTCGAGCCAAGCTCGGGCTCGGCTCGACCGCTGCCTTGAGCCGAGCCGAGCCAAGTGAAGCTCGGCTCGGAAGGCTCATGAGCTGGCTCAATGTATTTTATACATAATAAATAAATAAGTCATAAGTCAATATACTAATTGTTTAAAAAAAATAAGACATTTTCATTAATGGAAGCTTTCGAACTTGTGACATACGATGTATAATTAGACTTATTTATTTGACTACAATCATTTACAATGTATCATCTATATTATATACTAAGAGAGGCTACGGATAGAGAAAACTGGATT
>ONZK01001743.1:0-35890 GCA_900322385.1 Pharnaceum exiguum | reverse complement strand
GTTAAAATGTCATTGGACCGTTGCGGGCTATAAGAGTTGAAGTAGGGATTATTCTCAGCTATTTTTGAAGTTGGGATTATTTTGGAATAATCGGCCGAAGTAGGGATTATTCCCAACAATTTTGCCTAATAAAGTGCATGTATTTGCTTAATTTTAGCATTTTTGTTAGTAATAAAGTGCATGCATTTGCTTTAGAAAAGTGTAGAGGTAAAAGGGCCTAACATTTCATTAATCTTCCAAAAAGTACCGAAGTTTTTAAATAGACAAAAAAGGACTTTAAAACGTCAGGTCCTAGAAGGTTTAACAAATAGTATGATCCTTTTCACATCAACAACTCCATTAATATCATTTTTCTTATTCGGGAGGGGAGAATCAAACTTATTAATATCAATGTGTATAACACGAGAAACGTTAAAGAAAGACAAGAAATAGTGATAATGAAGTTACTGTTGAAAACTTACAGCCCAGTACTTCAGAGAAAACTTGCAGGAAGTCCAGGAGAAGAGCATTAGTACAGTCGACCAGTGCATTCTGATGAGCCACAATAGCATCTCTTTTCCTTGATGTTACCATTAGCATCAAAGACCTCATCAATTGTGTAATTATAGTGGTAAGTCAACTCTTGTAAAGGAGGAATGTTCTCGGCTGCGAACAGCATTATGTGGGGAATCCTTTTATCCTCGTGATCATAAAGAACATTTTGTGCATAGAGGTTAGGGGAACAACTATGATTAATAAACCTCCCAATGTTCCCGTACTTTGCAGCATCAATTGTAAAACCAATGCTTTCCACAGCATCATTGGAACTTGATGAGGTATGAGGCATGACCTCTAAAAGCCCATCCCACAGTGTAAGATCATTGAAGTTTTGCCCAATATCAAAAAGATACTCATCACTGCCAGCTCTTTGTTCAGCTTCCTTGTCATCTAGCAGCTCACCTATATACTCGCATATGAAGCTACCAGAAGGAATGGAAGACAGAGATCTGACACCCCACCCCCTTGTTTCTGTTTTGAAAATCTCAAGAGGAAACTTGAAACCATGCTGACTAACTCTATTATGACAAGATGGAGGACACTTGCAGGAAGGCCCACACTCATATACAAGGCGCTTTGCTTCAACAATTGCCCCATTATAATTGTATGGGATCTCTCCGCCATTCTTGACAGCACAAGCACAATGCTCCGAATCTGAACACCCACTCTTACAATCACAGCCCTTGGGAGGTATAGGCTGGCACCAATTAGGATACATCATCTCAGTAATATACCTAAATGATGGCGGTCTCTCATCATCTATCGTATTGATAGCACAAACCGGAAACTTTTCTTTGCCTTCCGAAATATCATCAACACATCGACCTTCCCGTACTTTGAACTTTTTGGACTTCTTGATTTCCCTCCAAGAAAGTTCTGGCTGACCTGCAAGTCTTCTCAACTCAAATTTGTACACCAACTTTCCATGTGGGCCAACATCTGGCCAATATTTACCGACAGTGTAGAGTCCATCATAAGTGTACGTTGCAACAACTTTAGCCTTGCCATCACCGGTCTCTGAAGGCTTACTTTCTTTGAATCCTCGAATAACCCTAACAAAATTCTTCTCATCGATACTATTTTTCAATGCAAGATTTCCTCGTTCGAGCTTTTGATCTTCCGCCTTCTTATTGCCACAGGCATTTCCTCCCTGGCCAGTATAAATCAATACGTCCGAGCTGTCAACATCATTGGCATAACCTCCCGAGGCCACAATACTTGTGGCTATTAATTTACCGCCTTGCTTGAGGGTGTCTATGCCAGCTTGCGGTGGCCGGTGAAGCCCAATGATCGAGAGTTCGATGCGATAGTTGAAGAAGTCACCAACTTCAATTCCAGGAACAGACCCCAATATGCTTTTTTTGCCAGTAAAAACACATTTCCCATGGTCCTTGAGGATTGCTGAAGCTCGCAAATCAATTCTCTTCTTAACATTCTCTTGGTCCCTTGTCTTCATCTCACCCTTCAACTTTGTTTCTTCTCCTTGTGTTATCTTTCTGATAACAGCGTGGAATAATCTAAGCATCTCTCGCATCTTAGTGCGAGCACCTGACTCACTTGAAGAACCCACACCAAAGGGAGGAAGACTAACGTCTACTTCAGGTCGTCTTGGAACCAACCGAAAATCATTTGACAGATCCTCATCGTCCGAAGAGACGCCATTTATTTCAGTCTCACTGCATACACGCATTGCAGATCTTCCTTCCAAATTTACTGCCCTGTCTTGGCTTTTATTAGCCACGACTTGCATTTTATTAGCCACACATTTTCTTCTGCCTTGTCTCTCATTTTCATTTTTCTTTCTCTTGGTTCGCTTTAGATTTGCAGGCGATGGGCTGGATCTATCTATATCTTTTCCCTGTCTCCAAGGACAATGAGGTGCAGCCATTAGCCCATACACCAAAACCAAGTCCCCTTCATTTCCAACAGGAATATCTTCTTGAGGTGAGCTTTGTTCACCAACCTCAATTTTGTCACCACAAACAAAAACAGGCTTTTTACACCTATACTTGTCTTTCTTGTAAACAAGAATCTCTTTATTTTTAACGACACCAGAACCCCCAAGTTCCATGTCATCAATTCCAGCAACTCCACCACTCTCATTGTTGTTGTCAATGTCACATAAACCCACTTGCCCCTTGACCTCCAAATTTTTGCCTGCTTCGGGTTCCAACATGAAATCCTCGGCAGAAGTATATTCACATGAATCATGTTTGCATTCTAATTTGTTGTCACCTTCTCCCGAATTGACCGCTGAATTCTTTTCTACAAAGGGATGATCATTTTCCAAATGCTCACCAACGTGATTTCCGTCACTCTTATTAACAACTTCAAGAGTGCAAGAACCTGCTTTCTCTCCAACCAAGTTCTTATCACCAGCTTCATCGAGAGGATGCACATTACGCCCACAACCGCGAGGAAAATCACGAGTAGCCGATACTCTTTTGCGAGGTGGATACTTCCGTTCCTTCCAAACAAAATTTGGCGGAATCGGAAGATGTTCTAGCAAGCACATCTTCTCGGGACTATTCCCCTCAACAATCACTCCACTTCTAGACTCACATCTAGGAACAACTAAATCAAGCACGCCATTATTCTGCGACTCACTAGCCATCTCAATACTAACTTTGGTCGAGTTAAGCACCATAACAAGTTTTTCATCTTTTAGTTTAGATTCCTCGTCCATATTGTGCATATCATTTGAAAACTTCGGGTTCTCAAGGTCATTCATACCTTGCGCCTTTGCCAATTCTTCATTTCCAAGCTCCGTATTCGCACTCTTGCCAAAAATACCATTGCCTTCCACATCTTGACAGTCGCTCGCCATTTCCTTCACAAAATTTACATCATTTAAAGGAACCCCCATCTTTTCCTTGTCTCCTATAACTTCATCCTTTTCCACACTCAATGGTTCCACATTTGGACCACAACCCGGTGGAAAATCACGAACTGCAAAAAACTTCCGCCTCTTAAACTTTGGGGAAGATGGAACAAGCGAACAATCCCCGTTTTCCACTCGCCTTTTCTCACCAATCACCGAAACCATTTTCACTGCATTATCAAATGCCCAAAGAGATTTATCACAAAATAATATGTGCATGAACTTATGTGACTACAACAAGAAGAGAGTAGTCTAAATGCCATTACCCACTATAAAAGAAAACTGATGGATTTTGGACGGCTATTATCCATGCAAAAAAAGACATCTAAGTTATTTGTTGGCATTCTTCTTGGATGGTATTGCTAAAGAAGAGTGCTTTATGGTCCGTTTGGTACGTTAATGTGTAATGGAGAGGGAATATCAAACTCGTACATGAAGTAATGGTAACTTAAATTGATATAACATTGACTTGTTTGGTTCAATCACATCATCATATGTAACCAAAATATCTGTTTTTCAAATTATTTGGTTACGAGAGTATGCTTATTTTTTTCTAAATAAGCAAAAATTTCATTAATAAGGAGAATAAGTTGTTCTCCAAATAGAAGGTTACAAATTAGATCAGTTCCTTTGCAAAATACACAAAGGATAGTCTACAAAAGATCCATTAGCTTTACTCCACAAAGAAGCTACCCATAGTGAATCTGCTGAATATGCAACACTTCCAGCATTTACGGTGCAGCCATATACACCAAAAAAACAGCAAACATCACATTTCGCAACAACAACTTCTTGTCCTTTTCTCTCCCAAAACCCGTGTAATTATTCTGAAAGAACTCTAGTATAACTCTAGTATAGATAAAGGACAAACCCACAACTCACCGAAGACACCAAAGAGGCAAATCCAAAGATGGCGTGCCAAGTGACAATGAAGGAAGAAGTGTGATGGCGTCTCTCCACTAGCTCTACACTAACACACAAATATCCAAGGATAAGGCCATCCGGGGTCTCTTCTTTTGTAACATATCATAAGGAAGGTAAGGAGAATCTAGATCTACGTGGTGTTGTAAGGGTGGAAGGGTGGAACAGGAGATAGTATGAGGTGAGCAATGGTGACAACACACGATGTCGCTTGGTTGCGAAGGCAACATCCCTTAGAAGACGGTGGCAATGAAGTCAACTTGGAGGAGAAAGACAAGTTAACATACTCCAATGACTGCTCTAAAAAAAAAACATACTACAATGACAAGGGCCCCGACAGTGTCATCATCTTGGCGGCTAAAGAAGAGTCATACGCGGCCTACCGGGTTTTGGCAATGAGGCTAAGTTGTTGTAGATAACATGGGTATCCATTGGCTAAAGTTAATGACAGTAAAACCTAAGGCTAAAGAGACTCGAACTTGGAACCTTTGGACAACATCTTGAAATCGTTTAGAGTAAGGTTGCAAAGCTCCACTATCAAGTAAAGATTATAAATCGTAGAGCTAGGGGATGAAAATCACAGCAAGGGAACATGGAGAGTAAATGAGCCTAGTAATGATCATGACGTGCTCTTTCTCCGGATATTTGTGTGGATATTTGTGTGTTATGTAGGCTGGTGTAGAGATTTCATCTCATCTCTTCTTGCATTGTGACTTTGCACGTGTCTTATGGACTAAGTTCTTTGGTGCTATAGGGAAGCATTGGATTTGTCCATCATCTATACTACTAGTTCTTGTAAATCAAGTACATGCCTTTTAGGAGGGATAAGGAGAAGGAGGTGTTATGGCAAAGCGCATTGATGCAATACTTTGGAGTATTTGGCTTGAACGGAATGCGAGCCGCGGAGTACTTCATGTTCACTTGCTTTGGGATCAAGTGACTATGGCCATGGGAGCTTTTGTAGGCCAACCTTTGAGTGTTTTACAAAGGAATTAGTCTGAATTGTAATTGTCCTTTTTAGGAGGTCGGCTTGTCTTCCATATTCATCAATGAATTTTTTTCTTATTTAAAAAAATGATAATGAAGTGATGGTGAATAAAGACTTTAAACATGGTGGAAGGTAAGAAGGTTGTGATGTTGGTGGCAAAGGGCATAAAGTATAAAATCCGTAGACAAGTGGAGCTAGAGAATACTAGGAGCAATGTACCCTTTTGCTGTGCTCAAAGAGAAAGAGAGTGAGCAAAGTGCGATGTGGTGGTGCGATATGGTGGTGGTTTGAGGGCTGATTTGAAAGGGGGACAGAATTAGGGGGGGCTAGGATTTGATATGAGGGGGTAGAAAGGGATCACAAATACATAGAGAATGCCATGCCGGCAAGGCATTGTAGAAGTGACCGTTGGAGAAAGCATTATGGAAGTGACTGTTAAACGTGACTCCCCAACAAAAATGGGGGGAGAGAAACAACCTCACTTTTAATGCACAAAGTAAGACACCAATTACAATAGGCTAAAAGCTCAAGCAAGTATGCCTTCAACAATCACAAATGCTACGAAATACATATAAATACATCATGTATATAATTCGAGAGGTGAGTGTAATGCTTGAAGAGCTAATATGGGTTTACAAGTACTTATAGGCCATTAATTTGTTTGAAATGTGGAATATGATGGCATAAAGCCAAGAAAGAAAACCCAAGGGAGCCAACATATAATTGGAAATGGGAACAATGACAATGTTGGAAACGGAAGGTGCAATGGCCTTGGGAGAGACCTTTCTCTTTTTTTAGATAACATGGGTATCTAGGCCAACCCTAACTAATACTATGGGCATGGCCCTGAAGTTAACGACCGGTAGGCTCTGAGGGGACTCGAACTTGGGACCTCTAGAATAAATCTCAGTCTTCTAGAATAAATCTCAAAGTCGTTTGAGAGGTACCTTCTTGTATTAGAGTGAACTAAAAAAGAACCTCCCAATTATCTTAAGTCTTGTTCGGGTGTAAAGGGTTGTAAGGGCACCTTATTCTACAAAACAAAGCCAAGTTCCCCTTATTAGCTACCTTGTTCAACATTAGCATAATATTATCTATCAACCAAAAATTTATATCAAAATTTAAAAAAAATATCATAAAACAGAATTCTCTCACCTCCCTTTTCACTCCTGGTTATAACACCATCCCTCCCCCCTCTCCTCATTCAACTTTAAAAAAAGCTCACATCATCGCTCACATCGTCGCCAACTTGCCATCAAAAATTGATTTAACGCATTTAAAGCAAGAATCAAATATAGAGGCTTTTCCTTTGAGTGCGCTTTCCTTGTGCATATTCCAATCTTAGATTTGTTCTTTTCTTGGTAGTTCTATGCTATGTTACTCAGACTCGTCTAGGAATTCCGAATCGGATACGATCCGACGCGTGCATCTTATAAATGTGGGATCTTGCAACACGGTCAAATAAGTGTCTTTGACCAATTTTTAGATACGATACGACACTTCAAAGTGTCTAAGAATACTATCCGACACCGTTTTATTTTAAATATAATAATTATTAATTATAAATTAATTACATCTTAACTGGTTGTTTAATAGTTTAAAGTTTGTACAATAGAACAACATTGCACTTAAAGATAGCTAAAACTCAAACAAATAAAGAAAGAGAGTAAGAGACCCACACTTACCCACCACTATATTTCTTTTTCCTTCTCGGTTATTACTTTTGTCCGTCCACTCTCTCTCTCTCTCCAATCTTCACTTTTTATTTCCTTTCTTTTTTTATTCCCACTTCTAAACCCTAAGAGCATTAATCAGATTCAGCCGCCACCCCCTTCTCACTCTCTCCTCTGCACTCCCTTGTCAGTTGTATTATAAATAATATGAAGAAGGAAAAGACAACAATCCACAACAAATAAACCAAGAGTAAATTATAATTTGTAGCATAACAAGATGAGAGATGATCCCGAACCTATTTCGTAACCACCATCTTTCTAGTCATTTAACCTAAACACAAGCTAATCAATAACAAAACAATGACTCGTCAAACCACCTATGTAAAACGAGCTCCACCAACTAGTGAATGTAGCAATAGGAACGGTTGCAATGCACATGGTGTAAGACAACAGCTTCTACTAATATGTGAACCAAACCTAGAATGTGGAAGGCAACAAAAATCTACACAGTGTAGGATATATATGACCAACAAGCCCAAATCCAATTTCCTTGTGAATAACTAATGTTTTATGTGATTCCTTTCATCATGTTCTTCCATATCATCTTCTTTCATGAATATAATTTGAAACCCACTACAAACTTCCACACGTTTTCTTGTCTTTAAGAGTACAGGCAATTGTAGCCCTGCCAACAAACCTTCTCTAATACCTCATTGACCTCGATGTGCCTTTTGTTGCACTATGGTCTTAGAGCGCATTAATACTAATGACATGAGGTAATGACACGAGGCAACTGGGCAAAGCGAGATCTTCATTTCCCCATATTTTTGCATTGTGTAGAAGTAATGAAATAGGAGCACATTTATTTCTTCAATATGAAGTGGCTTTTGCTCTTTGGTATACTCTTACGAGTAGGGGAAGGTTTGGGTTCCCAAAACAAGTAGTGGAAGACTTCTTGAGGAATAATGGGTTTGGGGAGAGTTAGGGACAAGAGCAATTCATGGCGTTGAGATTTTCTTATCCCAGCAATAATCTATGGTTTGAGTCTACTTGTTCCGGCAATAATCTATGGTTTAAGTAACCCTATCAAAGAGCAATTGCGTTACAACCAAACACACCAACAAAATGGCAAAAACTCGCAATTCTTTTTCAAAGGAACCTAGACTTCCAAACAAAGTTCACCATTGGAGAAGAGCTTGTTATCAGACCAGTAATGCAATCAAGAAAGGAATTTAAACTGAAGTCACCGCACCGTCAATCATCTACATTTATCAAGTGCACGAGCTTTACAATACAATACAGTTGAGTTCACCATTTCCACTTCACTACGCTTCAGCTCAATCCAAAAGAGCTACCCCTAGTTTATTTGCAACACCAAAAATCAAACCAAACACCCCTTCACGAAAACAAGTACCCTTATGGCCTTTACTTATACAACAACAACAACAACCTAGTGTAAATCCACATCCAATGGGGATGCTCACGTCAGAATATACGCAACCTAAACCTTGTTTAAGAAAAGGGAGAAGTTGTTTCCGAGATTGACCCATGCATTGTTGCATTGGAGTATTGACTTCCAATAACTTCACTAAAAATAATAAGTAGTGGAAGGTTTGTACCCATTTTGCTATAGTCCATTATAGTCGATAATGGAGATTATGCTGAAAGATGGGTATCCTACTTAGCGATCCAACGTCAAAACATACAACCTAATTAGATCAACAAATTAAAAACTAGGGTTTCCAAACTATGAAATATCATTTCACCCACCCACTATCCATTTCCCTAACATTGTCAGTGTCACGTCACCAAAAGACATTAAATTTAAAATAAAACAAAAAACTTCACACACACACACACACACAAAACGTGGCTAAATAAATATCCGATCACCATACGATCATACATATAAAAGTAGAAAATAAAAAATGGAATAAAAAAAAAGAAGAAGGCGGAAGAGATGAAATACCTGGACGAAAAAAAAAAGAGAGACAGAGAGAAAGCGGCGGTGGGTTTTCTTGTTATGTGAGTGGCGGTGAGAGCGGCAGAGGAAGGCGGAAATATAAGAGGAGAGGTGGAAATGAATTAGGGTTTATGATTATTAAATGAGAGTGTTAGGGTATATATTAGGGAGAGAGGTGTGGCGCCATTGATGGAGAGACGAGGGAGGGAAATGAAGGGCGAGAGAGGGGTGGTTTCTGAGGGGAAAACTTTAATGAAAAAAAGGGAAGTGATAAACTAAAGTGATATTGACATCTGTATATATACATGCAGTAAGTCGGTAAATACGGGATATCTATTAAACAAAGACGGGTATATACGGACTACAAGTGTACAACACACTATGTAACTATGTAAGTATCAAAACTGGCCACGGCCCCATGTGTAATTAAAACACGTGCTAAAGGAATTGTTTTTTTTTTTTGTCAAGATGCAATTTTTGCAACCAAATTTTTAAAATAAATTAAAATATGCCATATTGCATATTTTTTTTATTTTATAAAAAATCTCTTTGGAGTGTTCTAATAATAAGAAAAGCGGATTAGAAGATATTATTTTTCCCTTATCTTTATAGTCGATGAGTATGGTGAACATTTTAGGTGTAACAAGTAACAGAAACTTCCCATTATGGCTAAGTGGTTTATTATTTTTAAAAATGTATATTGTAATTAGACGAAGAGGAAAGGAAAACAACGATACATGATGAAAGGAAAACACAAAAATAGCTAAAATTCAATGTACGAATCTGTCTTAAGGATAAGCATTTTAACTTTGAATTTACATATTATTATTTCATGTTCATAATCTATTTTGAAGTGATGAAGTGATAGCTTTGCTAACAATAGTAAATGTTGATATACAACAATAAAATGTGAAAGAGAAAACATTTGATATAACAGCAATGTTGACCATTTATGGAGTTTTTTTTTTAACTATTTAGTGTGTAGAATTTTTTTTGAGATTGGTGTTACATTGCTTTATTTTGTTTAGTCTTGTTTTTGAGAGAGAGGGGTGGTTTCTGAGGGGAAAATTTTAATGAAAAAAGGGGGAGTGATAAACTAAAGTGATATTGACATCTGTATATATGTAAGTCTGTAAATACGGGATATCTATGAAACTGCGCGATTATATTATACGGACTAAGTACCCCATATTATATGGAAGTATCAACTGGCCACGTGTAATTAGAAATACGTACAAAACTACAAAAGGATTTCTTTTTTTTTTGGTCAACATATATGATAGTTACTATTATTATTATTTATTCATTTATTCATTGAAGGGAAAAAGAGTTTGAAGGAAACTATTATTATTTAGTGTGTTCGATAGTTTTGTGAAAAATTTATGCAAATCTGTTTCATATATGAGATTAGATAGTAAGGTTCATTATTATGCTTGATTTGAGAAAGGGAATTAGATATGACATCTTATGGTTATGGACATCTAGTGGAGATACTTGATAATTCCCTTTTTCTATCTTTTGTCGTATACAAGCTAACTAGAAACGAGTTATGTTTGTGAGTAAATTGAACTGGATTTTGTAATTATACATAGACTTTATATAAGCTGTAATCTACAATCATTAGTGGAATATGATCTTATCAATAAGAGGTTCGAACCGTAAGAAGAGCTTAGAGAACTATGTTTTCCATTTTTTAACATATTCTTCAAAAGCATGCCTTTAATAATTATATTGTAGCTGAGGGGTCCCTTTTAATACTTAGTCTTATATACAAAAGGTATTCACACAATTTGTTTCCGGTAGTTTTTATACTTAGAAGTTTTGAGATAGGTGTTACATTGTTTTATTTTGTTTGGTCTAAGTTATAGTTGTATAAAGTTTGGTTAGTGTGGCAAAAAGAAAAAATGATAAAAGTTGACATGGGATCGACCAAAGGGGTAACTTGTTTATTTTCCTTTATCAAGAGGGACATATTAAAAGTTTTTTTTTTGTTTGGGTGAATAGTCCAATTGTACATAGTACATGGGTGGATGTAATTTTAATAAATGATGCTTTTTCCGGTAAATCCATGAAAGTCGATCACTCATGATCAGAATAAACTAATAAAATCCATATGATCAACAACAACAACAACAACAAGCTCAGTCTAAATCTCATCTCAGATGGGGTACTGAGGGAGTTTGATCTACGTAGCCTTACCCCGAATCAAAAAAATCAATATGGGATCCTTTCGTAAATAGCCCGAATAGAAATTAAATTAATTATACACCCAATGCAAATTTATTTAAAAAAAAGAATTAATCTCATGTAAAATTTATGCAAAACAAAAATATACTTAGTGTACTGTATAAAAATTGCAAACAAAGGATTCAAAATTGTGAATAATAACTATTTCCATATGAATAATAAGAATTTTTATATGACTAATATTCCCATATATCATGTGTGTTTGGTTATAAAAAAAATGGTATGAATATCAAACTCAAAGTCAAACTATAGTCTTTGTATTATTTCATTACCATCTTCTTTACATGTTACGAACCTTATTTTCAATAATTAACTTGAGAAACCATTTCTGTTGATTACATTGTGTTCTCTATGACCTATTCCACTAACTTTTCAATTCATTTTCGTTTTAATCAGTTCCAATAAGTTTAGTTCATTTATACCTGTAGTGAAACAAAGCGTTGCGGTTTAATTTGAATTAATTGATGAAATTTACTCATTTTCACTAAAATAAAGGGAGAGGCTATTTTAACAAATGTTTGCATTTACGAGTGTATAAATTGCTAAATAAAATTCATGTGTATCATAAATTGGCTGTTTTTAGAGTTAATTCAATTATTAACATTTCATAAGGAATATATCATCACATTAGTTATTTCATGAAATTATTCAAGACCTTCCCCTTTCATTTTGTTTCAAAAATAAATTAAAAACATAATGTAAATTCCAATATGAATTGGTTTTTAAAAAACTAATCAAACAGATCTAATTTGGGGGAAGCATCGAACAGCCTATTACCATCTACTAATTTAGGAAGAAAAAAAAAACAGCCCAAAATGCCACGGCCCATCTCAGAGCAGACCAAAACCGTACCTCCTCCCTTAAAAAGAAGAAATAAATCACATGCTCACAGACCTCACAGTAGCCTGGCCTCACACAAATCACAATCACATTTAACAGCGAAAAACAAAAGGACAAAGAAAAGAGGAAAAAGAAAAAAGCGGGACAATCTAACGGTCACTGTCCCTACATTTCGGCACACCTAACAAACCGCGGGAAAAATCCCTTTCTATCACTATATAAACCCCCAAAAACAAAAAATCGACAAAACAAAAAAAAATACCAAAAAACAGAAAATGCAAAAACAAAACACCCCCAACTCCACTCTCTCTCCTCCCCTCACCACGACGCCTCACACAGTCAACGCCGAGATCAACGGAGAAAACCCTTTTGCCGAAATTGCCCCCAACTGCGAAATCTCACTATCCCAGGAAGAACTCCTCTCTCTCTCCAAGTTCGCAAGAGAAGAGGAGTTTGTAAGCGGAGAACAAAACGACGTCGTTTTGGACAAGACAGAAAGTTCGAAAATTGCTGATTTGGGGAAGGAGGGTATGGAATTGGATGAAGGGGGTGATGAATTTGAGGTGTGTTGTGCTGATTGTGAAGCCCAGAGGGATGAGAGGGGAGAGAAGGGTAAAGATAAGGTTGGGGTTAGGGTTAGGGTTAGGCCGTTGGTGAAGTGTTGTGGGGGTGAGAAAGTTTTGATCTTTGAAGGTGGTGTTAAGGTTAGGGTTGTTAGCCCCTTACGCTCCGTGGCTCCGACCCCAGAGGAGGGTGGAAGTGGAGGTGAGAAAGAAAAATTGGAGGAGGTGATCGAGGTCGAGGAGGATGAGAAGGAGGAGAGGGGGAAAAGCGACGGTGGGGAGGGGGAGAGGGCGGAGATGAGGAAGAAGAGAGAGTTGCCCAAGTCGTTCAGAGGGGACTGTTGGGGTGAAGGGAGTGAGGAGAGGATGTTTGGGGATCAAAATAAGGAATTTGGTGGAAAAAATGGTGATGAGACTATGAGGTGTATTTTGGAGGCATTGAGAGTGATCTCGAGTAGAGGGGAAAATGTGGGTTGTGGTGAGGAGGAGATAGACATTGTTGAGAGTGCTAAGAGGCGCGGAATGAGGTTTCGGACGAGTAGGTACTTGGTGGATGAGATGGAGGAGGAGTGTTAGTAATTTGGATTGGGATGGTGAAGGTTGATGAAGTCTTGAAGGTGGAAGTGAGGTGAAGTAAAGTGAAGTTTGGTTTGTAAGAAATGAAGAATGGTAAAGTTTGGTATGTGAATGTAATGTTTGTTGTTCGGCTAAACTAGTAATAGATGCCAAATTGTCAAGTGCTTGGCATGTAAGATATGTAAGTTAAGTAAGCTAAGTATGTAAGGTAACTATGTATGTTTGTCCAATAGTTCCTTGTGAAGTGAAAAGGATGTTTCTTTGTGTTATCACTTTGACCTTTTCTTCCTGAGAAAGGGATGGCAAATTGGCAATTTAGTTAAGCCTTTTATCCTCTTTGAGTGCTAAGGATGCAATTTTGGAGTTGCAGTTGCTTTCAGGAGCTTCTTTCTTTCGTTCTTTTTCATTATCATCTATTATCCTTGCCATGATTTGGATGTTATTATTATCTCAACGTGGGTTTTCTAACAAAGAGCTGGTCATAAAGCTTTTATTATAGTTTACAAGTGTGTCCGTCCCTCTAAATTGCAATGTTTCTGGTCCAAGTTTTTACATTTTGGCTCCCATCACAAGACCAAGTGTCAAAGACTTGTTCTTTTCCTGGTTTTACCCTTCACTTTCAACATCTGATGATATCAGGGCTGCAGCCTGCTCAATAAATGTGTATGGCATCTTTGAATTTGAGAGAAATGGAAGAATTGACATTTTCTTTCTGCCGCACTGCATTTTTTTGGCACTCGAAAGATTGTTCATTCTGACAAGTTGTCACTGGTTTAGTTAATATTTGTGAAACAGGAAAAGAAAGGAAAAGTTTGATGAACCACTTGGTAGTTAAAACTCTCCAATCTACTCTGCTAATGCAGTGAAAATCCTGACTGTTAACATCCTTGTGTTTACAGGCTTCCCAGAAAGCTCATTTTCATTTCCTTGGCTATGCAGGAAAGAGTGTTTCCCACAATAAGGCACCAAAAACGATAACATATGTCAGCTACAACAGACTAACCTGCATACATCTGATCTGCATTATGAACTATATTATGCTACAAGCTTTCATCAACCTATACAAGAGAAAGAAAAAAAAACAACCCTCATATAACCCTTGCCAATCCAAGTTCAAAATAGCCACTTGGGGGGAGGGGAGGCGGGGAAGAAGGGATTTTAACAGGACTATCCATAAGGAGGGCATCATATGAACTATATTGACTTGTATCACCGCATGCTGTAACCAGCATATGTAGGCGGTGATGTAGTTGCTACATATTTGTCAACGGCGGAAAAGGGCCGGGTGTACAGAGCTGCTACTGGCACTAGCCTGCTGCGAGGCAAAACTAGAGGCCGGACAGAGGAGTTCAGCCTCTGGGAATGAGCCATTTGATGGAATATCAATTAGCAAATCCTGATCAGAGCTATCATCTTCAAATTGGAAAGAATCGAGCATGAGAGAGCGACTATCAGTCTTTAGAGCAAACAGATTCCTTGGAGTTGGAAAGATGGACAATTTTTCATTTTGCAGTGGCTCCTTGCCTTCATTACCGGTTTTCAGAACCACCCTTTTGGGAATTCTCATTGCAGTTTTTGCTTCTGAAAAAGAAAAGAAAAAAATTATGAGTTCCCAACCTTGTCATTCTACATCATGTCAATTCATTGATTCTATTATTATTTTAAAGCACAAGTATATATTGTTGCAAGTTAAAGATACTGGACCTTGTCTGCATTGACTCACAGATTATTGAGTCATCATTCGCCACCAAAAAAACCAAAACATATGAAATTGAGGAAGATAGTTCTGTACATAAATAAGATGACAATTAACCTGGACACAGATTGTTTTGGCTATGCCGCGAGTTCTTGGCACTGATGAGAGCAACTGAAGAGTTGGATTTAGCTACTGATGAGATGTCAGCTTCTCCTACACTTTCTTTAGCTCTCTTATCCTAACAAAAAGATGACAGTTGGTTTGTAAGTCGTAGCATTTATCAATAAATGGAACCCAATCAACAGAAGTTATCAAACCTTGAGCATTTTGTAATGTTCGATCCATTTACTCTTCGTCAAATTCAATAATGCAAGGTTCTTCAAGACCTTACAATCTTCAGTTTTAACTTCTGAAAAGGAAGTATCAAGCACCCCTTCCCCAACCAGTTGCTGAAAGGAAAATAAGTTCTCCTTGAAATTGGAGCTACTAAACATATTTTCAAGGCTGCATATACAAGAGGAAAATAGATGATCAGTGTAAACTTTGTCTAAAACATTGAAGCAAAGGTGAGAAACTTTTAGTTAAATGCCCTCATAAGACATAGCGCATGAAAACTTTTAGGAACGAACCTTTTGGGCAGCATGGAAGTATCATCAGAAGGAAGAAACTTGAACAAATCTTGCTGCTCCTCAGCAGTGAAATGACTCAAGAACACATTGGAATTTACTATTTCCTGCAGAAGAATCACAAAACAAGTCAAAACAAAAATGGACTTTATTGCAAAAATTAACAAAAGCTTCCATAGTTTACAGGAATACAGACCAAATAAGTATTATCAAATCCCTAAGGGAAACGCATAATATGACATAATTGACCTCATATTCTGCATCCACTAACAATGCACAATCCTATGAATAATCCATGAGATGTAAGATTTGCAGCATGTACACACCAAGGTGGTACACAATGCTGGCAAGGCACGCAGACATTAAGAGTAAGTACTGTAGTCATAAATTGACATTAGATGGAACTCACAGTTAAGTCAATGTGACTCAGCGGGGAATTATTATCCAACAAAGTTTGTTTCTTCTCTAGATTGGGTTTGTCCCTGCAATACACATAAGAGTAGATATGTCAAAGCACTCCCTTTACAAAATTGCTCTTCCAAGTCCAGAACATCACAAGGAACTCAATTAAAGTATAGATGGTCTTTTCCTCCATATTCCTAGAAACATTAACTGAGAAGTGTAGTTTGATTACCTCTTAGCTTGCTCCAGCTGCATGAACTGGCCGTTTAGCTTCTTGAATTTCTCAACGCCAGAGCAGCAAGTAATCACACTGTTGCTGTCATTGAATGACTTCAGAGAAGCAGGTGTGGAATAGCCATCATCAACTCGACAAAGTTTATTATCAATAGAAAGGGAACTAGCTTCAGACTCCTCTTCTCGCATCATGGAGCTGGGATGTCTAATAAGGACGCTTCCGTGTCCTATCTCAACTGACACCATTGGTGCCTCACTTTCAAAAAGCAATTCCTCCTCGGATGAGCAGGAGAATTGAGAAGCTTGTTCATGTAAGATGGTATACAAGTCCTTTGTCAGCTTTTCAACTGAAGATTGCTTCGCACGAGTAACACATGTCCTCTTCCTCGATGGAACTTGTGAATCCCATGCAACAGAATATGCTGGTCCTGTTAACAAGGCCACACATAAAAATCACATACAGTCAGCTGGAATGTGATGAAATGTAAAGAGCCAGTTTGTCATGCTGCATCTTGGAGACTCACGATTGCAGTAGCCAATAGAAAAGTCTGATTAAGCAACTGTATACATGCATCATGTTAATTTAGTCCAAAAAGAGAGACAACTGTCATGTAGATTGCCAAAGTCTTGCAACAGCTCATACAAGGGATTTATTAGTAATCTACACATTAGAATGTGAATAAGAATACAGAATTAAATGGGAAGCATTCAAAATGACCATCATTTCCAGACATCACGCTTCCCATTCTGCTAACCCGACAAAACCTAGCAATGGAGTCACATGCCATCACACTCAAAAACATAACACTTGAGGGTACACTATTAATAAACACATTTAAGATCATTCTCCATTCTAATTAAGAGTCTATTTTCCATGAAAAAGCAGTCATAAACCTTTCAAAGCATCATCTTCCACTTCACTGCAATTATATTAGATTACAGTAAAGCTGCTGACCTGTCAAGTCACTAGCATCTGCACTGCAAAACTGAGCACAACTCTCAGTATTTGATATGGCAGAGCCTGAACTTGACCTGTTACTAGTGTCCTCGTCCAAACCTTTCAGGTAACCCTGACTGTATTCAGGGTTAAACGCAGCATCACTTGTATTGTCATAAATTAGTTTTCTTTTGTTCAGCTTCTCCTCCTTTTTCTTAAGGGAAATGGTCTTTACTCTCAGCCTATGTTCCTCATAATCATCAGGATCAGCTCTGGCATGCAGAGGAGTATAGTTTACAAGAGATCCCTTTGTTCTCCACCGTGATCCACAAGCATTGCAAAGCACAGGCTTCTCAGGGGGGCCATTACGCCAAAGTGGGGTGCCTGTGGAAACACAGTGCTATTAGACACCTTGACAAATCAAATGACTTGTGGAAATTAACAAAACATGAAGCCCAAAACAAAACACAGATCAAGCTTCACAAAGCAAATGGTTTACCAACACCCAAACAACATATAGCTACTGAATGCATTCAAATACATTGCCGGTTTTCCAAAGCTGCAAATTGCTGATGTGAATAGATAATGAGAATGGAGCACTACCCAATCACTAACAAAAGGGGGCAAATAACCATGAAGAAATTACACTAGCTGTCAATCAGCTTGAGCAAGGCATTTGACGTTGAAAAAGTGCTACAATGTATTCAATAACACATGACTGATGGGGGTTCCTCATTCAAATACCTTAGCGGACTCAGCTTATCGGCAAAAAGAAAAGGAATGGGAAGCAAAATAACAGTACCTAGCACACTCCTAGTACTCAAACCGGGTGATAATGAGCATTCCCAAGCTCTTAGCAAACCATTTGAATTCATCAATTCAGTCATCCCACAAGATGAAATGATCATATGGAACTGCAAAAGCTTGATAGAAAGCTCAGCATCACCACTAGCACAGCCCAAGCAGTGTGCCAAGACCATACAGTATGGACTACGAGTAGCAGCTTGTAGCTACGCAATTGGAAATAAGTTCCAAACGAATACCCCGTGTTTTTAGAACTAACAAGGCACTGACACCACTGACACAAAAAACTTCAGTGTCTTGATCAGGAGCTTATTGCTCTTAGTACATTGATACATACTCATCAAAATAGACACCTGTACTAAGAAATGCTGAATATAAGCAGCAGTTGTGAAGTCGAAGAACCGCTAGACAAAACAGGAATGACATGGGACAGCTTGAGTGAATTTTAACTGATCACACTGCCAAGAGTGGCACAATTGAGTGCAAATGAGCAATGATCAGCAGAAGGTAAACAAAATTAGTCTCAGACACTTCTGGCACTCATTTATAGACAAATGACGACATTACGACCAAGGAAATCAGACTAGAACACTCCCTAGTACAGCCAGACACCGAAAACCGAAACAAGAACACATTGGGAGTACTAAAATGCCTAGCATTGGATTGAGTGGAGCATGAAAATGCTCAGAATGAAAATCTAAAGGCTAAGGTGATCAGTAAAGTTAAAGGGTTCTAATGGGTTTCTGGAAATTCTGCAAAAAACCCAGAATTTGAATCAAAATTATTGACTTAAGATTTGCACCAAACAGCTAAACCCATCAAGGAGCAAAAGGGGTTGAGCTAAAACAACCTATACAATCATACATTATGCAAGCAACAACACACTTTAGATTAACAAAAAGCAATTTCCCAGATTAAAGGAAACTGCAATTCTCAGCTTAGCATATCATAAACACCACAGCTTGATCACTGATCAATGATCACACATAATAATGACAATACCAACAACATTTCAAACTCTCTTGCAATACCCACAAAGCTAATAATAAATCTAAACCCACAAATAAAATTAAAAAGTCAATACTTTTTAAATCATTTGACAACTGAATAAAGTAGCAAGATTAACTCTTTTTTAAAATTAAATTAATTTCAACAATTCAATTAAGCAATAAAAATAAAAACTCACTTGTAACACCACAGTGATAGCAAGGTCCTTGCTTGCCCATATTTCTCTCCTTTTTTTTCTAATTTGACAAATTAAAAAGTTGGAAACTTTTTTATAATTAAGAGAAGAAAAATGGGTTTTTTTACTTTTTTAAAATTTTATTAAATAATAAAAAGTTGGTACATAAAATACAAGTGGGTCTTTGTTTCTCCACAAAAACAAAAACCCAGATGGAGTTTAGTGAGGAAAATTAAAATTCACACCAAAATTCAGGTTTAAGCTACAAATCAAGCAAAAAAAAAATAAAACATGGGTTTATTGGAGCTGAAAAATAGTGAAAAAAAATGAGAGAAAAAAGAGAAAGGGAATCTCTAAATAAAAATGGGAGAAGGAGAGAGAATGGAATGGAGAAAAAACTGAGAAGGGGAAGGGGAAAGGCAGGTTGAAAATGGAGGGCGTGTATTGTTGGTATAAGACCCTTTTTATTAATAATTTTAATTTAAATTTAAATTTAATTTTTGTTGAATTGAATTGAAGGTTTCTCAGTTTGTTTTCTGTTTTTCTTTCTTTGCTGTTTTGTTGTTGTTGTTGTATTGTCTGTGAAGTAAATGTTTGAGCTTTTTCCATTATTAAGTTAGTCAGTTTGTTTCCTTTGCTTTCATCATTTTTTGATTTGTTCTGTTTAGGAATAAAAAATTATTATTGATTTCCTTTAATTGTTATTATTATATTCCCTTTTTTGAGTGAGCTAATTCTACTACTACTCTCCCACCCTCTATTAAGTCTCTGTCTTTAATTTTATTTATGTTTTTGTTTTTGGGTGAATGGTGACAATTTTTTGGGTGAAAGGGAGAAATTATAAGTGGGTGTTTTGTTTCTTAAGCCATAATGGACCAGAAGATGGGTGTGTGATGGAGTAAGGAATATTATTTTCATACATGGTATAGATGAGTAGACCTTTAGTGTTGTGTTGACTATGGACTTTTATGTGTATTGTCATGTTAACCCACAATTTTCAAGGGCCAGTGAATGAATTTGATGGAAATCTTAATAATGAAGATGAAAACCAGAATTGTCTCTTCCCCCACCTAAACCACATCCTCCTCCTGCCCAACCACAAATTTAAAAATTAATTAAATTTGTAACATATCTATGTGGAGAATTGTATGTGTAGGTATATCAAGATAAAGCTGCCAATGACAAATTTGTATCATACAAATGTTTATATTATTAAAATAAAATAAAATTTTAGAATTAGTGCATTGTGTATTTATATATTGTTGTTTTTTGAGAGCAATATATATTGTTGTTGTTGTTGTTGTTTTTGTATTTATATATTGTTTATAGCACTTAATTTGTATTATGAGAATATAAAAAAGGGGTACCTACTATTATGATACAATACATATCATGAAAAATAGGATTAAGTACTATTATCATTATGATAAAACGAACAATAATAATGAAAGGCATATATGTTGTTAGTAAAATTGTGATGAAGAACTACTAGATATAATTGAATATGTCTTTGATATTGCCAGCTGTCACTATATCGAGCAAAGCTGAATCGAATATTCTTAGGGATAATTGAATTTAACTAGATTCTCGTATCAAACTAACTACAACATCCTTAATTAATCTACTTTGAACTAAACCTAACAGAATCGAAATAGGTAACCGTAAGTCATAATGAACCGTGCATAAGTCGTACGGAAGTGTATAATCTATTTTATTCTGGCATTAATTACATCAGAACAAAGATTTACTCCTTTTAGATTTAGTCGTCAACAAGTTTAGTTTAGGTTTTTAAAATTAGATATTCTCTCTGTAATTGATAGATAACAATATCGCCTACAATTTATGATTTTACCCGATAAGTATTATATGCATGTGTGAATCTTTTAATGACATTATGCTTATCTTCTCTTACATCCAACATTTCCACTCCCCGTCTGTAACTTACTAGTTCGCAGGCTTACTCTTCTACTTTGATATAGAACAAATCTCTTCCTAACCAAACCACTGCACCTCCTCCACCCACCCGTCGTCAACAGCGCCCTTCAACAAACCAATGGCGCAACAAACCATCAAAACAATTGATCGTTGTTATTGAAGTATTCACACTTAGAGGTTGCCTGGATCATGAGTAAAAGGCTCGGAATAATTACTCCTTGATTAATTAATGGGCTGAACAAGAGTTTGGGAAGCCTGTAATGTCTAAGGCCTGAATCATTACTGAGGCTCCACCAGTGTGAATAGTTACTGACCCAATAAAAAACAATTCTTTCACTCTCTCTCTCTCTCTTCCATTCCTCTCATCAGTTCAAGTCCCGCACTCTCTTTCTTCAACCTCGCACCTTCACCATTGACATGATAACATCAACAGCTCCCCTATTTTCTTCACTTTCTCTCTCTTCATTTTTTATTTGCTCCTTATTTTGATTTGGGATTTCTAAAACTTGGTTTTCTTGTAATTTGAAATTAATATTTGCAATTCCTTTATCTTCTCCCTGTGAAGTTTTGCTGATTACCTTACTCCATTCCCTTAGTTGTCAGGCGCCCACAACAATTCCACCCATGAATGATTGGTTCAGGAACCTTTGCTCCCTTATTCATTATCTGGGGTAATTTTTACTATCGTAATCAATCAGGGCATAACAGGCGCGGCCTTACATTAAATGAAGCAGATCATAATTCACAGTTAATAAAACATCAAAAAGGAACAATCATAAACCGAAATCCACCGTTATAAACATTTGAAAGTAAAGAAATGTCTTCTTTTTTTTTTGCGGGGAATGGGGCTAATGAGGAGAGAAAAACACAATCATTAAATGGTGAATGAGGAGGCGGTGAAGATTTAGAGAAGGATAAGATACAAAGGAAACACTATAAAATAAGGTTAAAGGTATTTAAGTTGTTCTATAATGGTTATTGGGCTTTAAAACAGTAGTGCAAATTTTAATCATACATTGGATTGATTATATTACTATGTTTACCTTTATATGATATAACATGATTAACGTAAATCGAACTTCATCTTGTAGTATTCATGGACAGTTCTTAGATCCCAATTTAACTAAATTATCGTTAGTCAAACCGGTAATTACATATTGCTCTAGGGTGATTATTGAGCAACATCGTCATTGATACTTAAAAGAAACAGAACTCGGATTGGCTTGTTAAAGATATACAACTTGCAACAAAAAAAGAAGAAGGTCTTGTATAACATACTTCTCCTAATGAACATTCAATAATTCGATGCCACCACTTTTAACATATTTGGACCCTTTTCTTAAGAAGAGTAATTGAAATGGGTATTACTTAGAAAACAAAAAAGATAGTTCGATGTCCGCTCAAGGAAAAGTTTATGATATTTTGAACCTCATCATGATGATATCAAAATGTAATTCACAAATACATTCGGGGTTAACATTTTTGTCCACATACTACTAGACATCAACACCCCCTCCACCAAATGAAAGATAGAAGTAAAGAAATATAGTGGTGCAATTATAAAATTAATTTTCGATACTTCATTTTACACTTAAATATATCACTAAATTTGTCTTTTCGACAAGGTTATTATTTAAATAATTAATTTATATGAACTCATTTCATATATGAGACACGAGGTTATTAATGACCATCGAATGATCATTAATCAATTGTTTATATTATTAATGACCCGACCGTTTCCAAACAAGTTTTGTGTTATTTGAATGTTTTTTTTTTTTGTAACATTCTTTGGACTTTAAACCCACTCCATTGACATACAACAAAATAGCACAAATGTCTGATAGTCAACTATGATAATTTACCTCGTAATTAAACACCTACTCATTTAGGGCTTGTTCTCTATAGCTAAATTTTACTTAATTGAGTTGAATTAAATTGAACTGAGATGGAAATAAAAAAACTAAACAACACTAAATCAATGATCAAAACCTATCAATATTATAGTTTTGCAAAACTATGTGATGAGACCTTTTCAATAATATACTATTGAATATGAATTGATGTTGGGAACAAAAATAAATTGTGCTAGCAAATTACGAATCTAAACTTTGCAACACAATTGAACTGAACTTTTTTTTTTTGTACTGAACTGAACTACTCGTAACGGTAAAGAACATAATGAAATGTACTCACCTAGTTGGCTTGGCTGTAAAAATAAGAAAGAAAAATCTGTACTCACCTTATGCCTTCCGCGAATGAAATGTACTCCGTATGATGACATAACAGTGATAGCCTGATAGGTACCGGATAATGTAGTAAACGTCGTCATATAGTAATAAATCGGTTCATTTTATAGTCATAAAGGGGAGGATATCATACAGACATACAATACACAACTACACACTACACAGGTCAACCAATCTGTGATCTGTGAACAGTCACAGGTTCATAATTCACCTTTGATCTCAACAACAAATCATCAGTTCACCACCCACGCCGAGGTGTACACTAATTCCAAAATATTGTCCTTATTTCACTTATATTTTAAATAAAATTCTAGTAGCATATAATAATTTTCTCTAATTCTTATGCACACTCGGTGTACGGGTACACCTGGTTAATTTATAACTAGTATTAGTGTATTACATTATAAATCATTAGTCACATTTTTTATGACATTGTCAATTCTTTTATTATTAGTTATAAATTCACCCGGTGTACCAAAAACTTGTTGAATAATTTTTGTTCCCTATTCAACGGTTTCTTTTTAAAATCGACCGTAGAAGTAATTTTTTTTCCTGTACTTCTTATATCCATTTTGTTTTCCTATATTATTATATATTTTCATGTTATAAATTATAAAACTATAACTTTTGCTTTAATTTAGTAACATATATGTAATTCATGAAACGTCACAATGTTTTCTTATCAAATTTTTGTCTTCAATGGTTCATTCATTAGGTAACTAATTTTGTGTCCTAAATAATAAACAATTATTATTGGCTTAATTTGCGATTGCTCCGAAGTGCTATAGTTGTGATGTACTTTTTTTTTTGTGTAGTGGGAGGATTGAGGCCGGTAAGAATCGAGCCCCCAACCTTAAGGGTTGAAGGTGTGCTCTCTACCACTTGAGCAACTCTCTCTTTTTAGTTGTGATGTACTTTTGTTGTAGGGTGTTGCGGTAGGTGCCAAAATGAGCATTAAGGGCTTGTTCTCCACAACTTCTAAAAACTTTACTAATTCAAATACTTTACAATTTAGTTACTTTTAGTCCAGTTCAATTACTTTCAGTCCAATTTAGTTTAGTTTCTTTCAATCGTAAGAAGTTATAACATTGATATCCATTTTGTAGTTCTTTGTATATGATTGAAAAGGCTGAAGAGACCAAAAGAACACACCTCCTCACGTGTAGCGGTGTTGGTAAGTTGTAAGTGCAGCGTGAAAGTTCATAAACAAGGTACTATTAACCCTGCCCATAAGGCTGAGTACATCTGAAATTTGAAAACTCAAAACATGTTTGGCATTACTTTCCAACTAAGTTCTGATGTAGTTGACCCAAAAGAATTGCAACATTTATCAAATATATACGCACCTTGTCGCCATATTTGGGGAATAATTAGAGTACATTCCACTTTCAATAGAATCTTAACAATATTTCACGGAATTAACTAGAATAGATACACCATATATTATTTTTGTTCATTAAAACAGAAAGTTTTATTTCTAATTCCTGACAAAGTATGATTACTTTAAATTGTTTGAACAATATAAAGAAAATTACCAGATAAGAATTTGGGCTCATTACTTCATCAAAAATGATTTGTTTGTATTACATAGTATCTCACTGGTAACTTGTTGATACAAGAGTTACCATAGGTCATCGAATTACCTTACAACATACAAGGTCAAAAATTACCAACAAAAACTGGTAACCTATAAGTATTAAAAGTTTTGATACCAATACTTATGATTTTTTAAAGATATAGAATAATTAAGAAGATTAATAGACCCTTCTCTCGAGTGTAATAATCAATTAATCATCTTACCATCATATAAAACATTATCTAACTCATAAATATCACGACATATCCCAAAAAATGAGAACTATTTGTCATCCTATCCGCTGCTCGATTTCCTTCTGCAAAATATGTTCTACCTTCCGCTGACAATACTCCCCAATAAGGACTTTAATATCATTGACTATCCTTCGAATCTGTTATGATACTTTAACTTCACCTCTCACTGCTTTAGTCATAGTAAGGTTGTTCCCTTCCACTATAACATTATGAACGCTTAGTTGTATTGCATGGCACATCCCTTCTCGCTCATGCTTGTCACTATTGTTATGCAACCTAACGAACGTACTCCAACCAATACAAGTTGTCCACGATGATCTCTAATGACAAAGTATGTATACACTTGTCTTTATATTAACTACCAATCCGTCAAAGTTCAAAAATTCCTGATCGAGTAGAATCAGGATAAGCAATATTATGAAACATTAAAAATTCTCAAGTAAGCTCTGAATAATTCAATTTAGTTCAATTCAATTGAATTTCAAACATTTCATTTCACTGACATTTACTTATTATTGTATATATCTCCTTAATTTACCTTGACTATGTTAGGAGTTAGGACACCCCATCTAGTCTAGGCCAATGTCTGGCTACTACAATGTGCAGATAAAAGGTTCCAAACCGCAACCCGACCTAGCCTACTTATTGCCTTTACTTTGAGATAATGCAAATTTTGATCCATTCTTATAATCCTTAATCCCAGCCCATTACATCCACCCAGCCCACATTATCATTTATGAGTTAATTAAACCCCAAAAAAAAAAGAAGAAAAAAGTCAAAAACCTTCAAAATTCTCCCTTTCTACTCACTGGCGGGAAACCAAAAGAAAAAATCCCCTTTCACCACCCCAAATCCCCAAACTACCCCTCACAAACCTACCCCTCTATTTAAGCCTCTCTCACTCTCTCTCCTCCCTCATTTTCATTTCCCGCTCCTCAACTCCACTCTCTCTCCTCAAATGCCACTCTCCCCACAGATCTAAACTCCCAAACCAAAAAAATGAACCTCCTCACAACCACCACCACAACCACCGTCCCTTACACCGAGCATGCCTGGCACGTGCTCGCCCTCCTCTTATCAACCGGAAAACCAACCTCACCCACTATCCTATCCCAAAAATGCACTCTCTTCCCTGCCACGTCAGACTTTATTACTTTCCTTTGCTCGATCCCTAACTCTCCTATCACTCTCTCTCAGCTGTCTAACCTCGTCTGGCCTTCTTCTTCTGCTTTTGTCGCTGTTAAAGAGTTTTTTAGTAGTTCTGTTGAAATAGGAGAGAGAATTGAGTCCGGTTTTGGTGGTTTGGTGGTGAGTTCGAGTTTAAATAAAAAGAAGAGGATGCGATTTGAGTGTGATGATGTTGTGGTTGTGAAGAAAAGAGCGGTTTTGGATTTTTTAAAAGGTAGTAAGATTTATTTCATTTTTATTTTATTATTAGTATTAATTTCCACTCTAATTAAATATTTTTATTAAAATTTATTTTATTCTAAGTTAGATGCATATTAATTTGTTTACTTTCTATTTATTTATTTTTAAATGTATATTTGAATGGATGAAATGCAGGAAATGAGCGGGAGAAGCCAAGGATTTGTCCGATTGAGAGAGTTATTAGAACTTATTTTCAGGTACTTTGCATTTGATTTGGACCGTTTGATTAAATTTTGCTGTGAATTTCATTTCATTTCGTTTTATTATTATTATTATCATCGTGTTATTATAGCTAGAGAATTCAGATTATTTTTAGAAACTCAGAAAATGACGATATACTGAATTCGAGATCATTAATTATAAGTTTCCTTCCATCTGTCTTTAAATAGCTAGATTTTTTGTTTAGTTCAGATCAGTTTAGTTTAGTCGCAAAGAACGATGCGTGAGTGAAGGGAGCTTGCTAGTTGATTAGAAAGGGATTGTGCTGTGTTGTGTATGTCCTATGTAGTAGTAGTAGTTGTTGTTGTTGTTATATGAAATAAAGTCGATTTGCAAGTGAAGCCAAACCATGAATCCAACCAAATTCTTTATATGGGAGGTAGAACTCAACTGAGGCTGACTCAAATGAGTCAAGTTTTGGTTTTAGGTTATACTTAGTGATGTGTGTTTGCAGTAGAGTATCAAGCATTGTTTGGTCACGGTCACGGTCACTAATTTCAGCTAGCTATTACTTGAGTTGTGACTTGTTAGAATGAAGCCTTTATGTCTATGGGTGTCGGTTTCAATTTACAATTGTTGACAGTTTGAGACTACTGAAAGGAGGGAGATTATCTCACTTATTTGGAACTTTTTCGGTTTTTGTTTAAGTTTGTTGTCTTGTTTTGCATCTGTTTGGGAGTTGGCAGTGACCATTATGAACATGTCGAAGCAGCTTTGATTGTCTGCTTTTCTTTTTAAATTACGTTAATTACTGGAGAAATGAGTATCTGATCACAGCAGTAAGTAAGAACTTTAGGTTGAATATATATGCAAGCACGGTAGTAGCTAAGTTATACTCAAGACTGATTGGTGAACAACTGAACAGTATTTAATTGGTGGTACTGATTAGGTTATCTGTAACTTCTAAGTTTTAGTTTGTACAACGAGGAGAATGACTCGTTTAGATATGTTATGAGCGAGCTGTATTTTGTTACTCATGCATTTTTGCAGCTTGTTTATTTTGCTGACATTGTGCAGGAAGTAAATCCACAAACGCGTCACATTGGCAGAACGCTAAAGGCGCCGTGGTTCGGAATGTCAGAGTTGGCAGTTAATCTAAGCAGCTTCTTGACCACCAACCCATTATCTAGGGGTTTTGATGTAAGGTTTTTGGAAAATGGATCAAAGATTGATGGTGATTGGGTTAGTGTAAACAGTCTCAGTGTATCTCTTTTGAACCACATAAGTCAGTGTAAAATAAAAGAACTGGGTGATGGAACAGATAAAGATGATGCTATAGTAACCTATCCTGTGCCTGATTTGAATGAGAAATGGAGTGACCCTATTCCAGAGAGTTTTGTGGAACCGTCAGCCATGTTAGGCATTGATAGAGCAGATACTGCAGCTACTTGTTTGGAGTTCTATCAGCAGAGCAGAAGTGTGTTAGTAGATGATGTGACTGCTATCAATGCCTCCATGGATACCAGAAATAGCAGGGAGACAAGAATTGGAGAATTGGCTGAGCACGAAGCAATAAGAGACGGTCCTCAAACATTTCAGACACACATGGAAACTACTACTTCCAGGAACCTGTGCATGAGTGAGCTGTTAAATAAGATAGTAGATGGCGAGCCAGTTGTAAATTTCCATCCAAAAACATTTTCAGCTATGGTGAAGGATGGCCAACGAGTTGAGCTGGCACAGAAGCAGCAATTGTCATCCAAATTAGTACAGCATGATAAAGTTGATGTCATCAATAAGAAACACAAAAGTCCTAAAGCTCCGAGCATAGATGCCATGAAGCACAAACCCAAACAATCTGGAATGAGAACAGCAATAATCCAGGATAAATGTGATACTCATCACAAGTCTTCCAAGGTAGGCGTCTTCTCTAATCATATTGCAGCTTGTTCTGTCAATGCAAAATTGGAATTGGCATGCCCTTCTACTGTGGGTAGGCTGTCATGTGTACTTTTGTTTTAGTGTGTACTTGCAGATTGTTGATCTACCTGAGGCCCCATCTCTAGGTTGTTTGACTTTAAAAACTTGAAAGTGTTCTTCTAATCTGTTTTGTCAACTTCACCTTGGCTTTTGCTGATGTTTCTTAATCTCTAATCTCCTTCTAGTGATAGGCAAATTACATGCGAATGAAGTTTGAACTTTCTGCAACTAAGAAAAGGATACGATTATCCAAACTTCACTTTAGTCACACTTGTATTGTGTTTTAACAATTTGATATCATAACAACCAAACAGCAGATTTCTTAGTGATGTATCATTTTGCAGGATCAAAGCACTTCAAAATCATTTCCCAAATTTGACCATTATGTTGTGGAGGAGGAAGAAGGGTCAGGTGAGATCAATGTCTTCACAGTATGTGAAAACGTGTAACCTAAAGAGTCATTAATCACCATTGAATTCATCCTGCAGGTGGTTATGGCATTGTTTACAGGGCAAGAAGGGGTGATGGAACTGTAGTTGCAATAAAATGTATGTCTATTCACTGTAATTAACTATCTATAGTTCCATACACATAATAAATTTGGTTTTTTAGATCGGTGAAAAGGCATTTTTGTCTTTGTTGGCCAGCTCTTTGCATCTATACATGTAGACATCAATCTTCTGTATCTGAAGTGGTGTATGATGTGGCTGGCAAGTGTGTAAAACAAATGAGTGGTGTTTGTTCTGCTGTTATATGACTGGTGCATTGATCAATGTGTCCAGTAGATGAGAATCTATGTTGTGCTTGATATGACTGTTGCATTGGTCATCCACATTGGTGTCTTGCTTCCTGCCCTTTGATAGCAGCAGTGTTTTACTACCTCACTCAAAATATCTGTATGCGTCTTGCAGGCCCTCATAAAAATGCTCACAAACAACATGTGAAAAATGAGCTGAGAATGCTTGAACGATTTGGGTAAGTCCTGGGACTTGATATTTGATGAGTAAACGCATTTACATATGTACTACCTAGAAGTTGAATATCATAAAGTGAGTTCCAATTTGCATCTATATGTAATTATGAAATGTGAGATGTTGAATATTTTGCAGTGGTAAAAATTTTGTGATAAAATACGAAGGTTCTTTTAAGCATGGAAGTTTTGACTGCTCCGTTCTGGAGCATGTTGACCACGACAGGCCTGAGGTAAATGGTCTTACAAAAACTGCAATTTGCATCGTATTTATATTCGCTTTTGCACTCATAAAGGCAGCTGGTATTGTTATAGGTGTTGAAGAGAGATATAAATATATCTCAGCTTCAGTGGTATGGCTTCTGCATGTTCAAGGCCCTGGCTAGTCTTCACAAGCAGGTAAATGAATGAAGCTAATGATCAGAGGGATAAATTTTGCAGGCTTACATTCCTCAAGTTACTTGCATTCTTGCCAGTGTTTTGTATGCAAAGTATGAGATACAATTACATTCTTGCAGGGTGTGTGTCACAGAGATGTTAAACCTGGGAATTTTTTGTTTTCCTGTAAGAACAGCAAAGGATTTCTGATTGACTTCAATCTTGCTAAGGTTTGTATTGCTGTGTTGGGTTCAAATGCTTAAGCTGCCTTTGTGATATTTGAGCAATTGTTTACATTTCTTTCTATCTCAATTGCAGGACCTGCACCAGCAGCATGAAAATACAGGTGAGAGTCTCCCTGGATGAGTATTTTCTGTAGGAAAGTAATTATTAGGCATTCCTTTCCATTAGACAGAACTATAAGTCTGTTTGATCTTGTGGTATTGTGCTTTAAAGATGTAGAGTTTGAATGAGTCTATGAATGAAAGCAATGACCACCAGCATTACTTGCATTGTTGCATGTTCATGTATTTGAATGAAATGACATTATGACAAGTAAGTTAGAAGTTCTTATGTGGTCATGGTAAATCTTTCCGTAATGACTATTAGAAGCCTCTTTGCTATGGGAAAATGGGGTTCACTTGGAGAGGCATATATATACGGTTTCTATAATTTGACTTGCCATAACCGTTAGTTGTTTCCCTTGCATATCATGTTTCATGCTGCACATTTTGTATCAGATGCTATCACATTCATATATGAACATGTATGGTTGACCTTGGTGAAGGACACATCTTCTGCCACCATCATCTCATCTCATTTTTATTTTGTCTTGAACCATTGTTTCCGTGTTCTATATTGTGTGTTGGAACAAGTTCCACCACCTGAATGACCATTTCAAACTATATCCTACGCCTCTTTTTTCTTCTACTTAGTCTTTTATTTATTTTTGTTGTGTTTGACCCATTGAAGGCTTAGCCTCAAGTATTATATAAGAGATTGTTACTTGTAAGATGTGATATTTCATATGAACCAAATGAAGGACTGTAGATGGCTATGTTCACAGAGTCAACTTTATGTCATTGGCAGGGAAAGCGCGGACCGCCAATTTAACATTTAACATTCCCATCTCACAATCAAAGCCTGTTTCTCCAAACAAAAGGAGGAAGCTTCTGGGGAGTAAACCCTCTGAAACAATTAAGTCGGCTGCAGCAAATGGTGCCAATCTAGAGAGCAAGGTCCTGAAGAAGAAGAATGTGGACAGATTAAAAACATATGGTGAGTTAAGCCGTAGGAATTCTGTTACAAGTCAAGGTGGAGAAGCCTCTGGCGTAACTTCTGCAAAGGATATAACACCTTCTGCAGAAAGGTTAAGAGAACCCCTTCCTTGTCTAGGTCGCAAGGAGCTTATTAATCTAGCTCAGGAAGCAATGCAAAGCCCAAATAGGGGAGAAGCAAGTGCTCCAGTCTCCCACCGGAAAAGGGTTGCCGCTTCGCCTGGAAACATTGATAGGAAATTCTTCTATCTCACTCCAATGCCACTTTACTCATCTAGCATTCCCATTTCCGGCACAGGTGCACAGAAGAACAGAGGTATAATGGGTCTTTTTAAAAAAAATTCTATCAATCATTTTTTTTTCAAATGGATGTGAAGTTGGCATTTGCACCTAACTTCGCAACTGGAGAACTTTTCCTATGCAACATGCTGTGGTCTGAATTTGATGTATGCCCTGTTCCAGGAGAAGTTAAGCCTCACAAAGAAGGGCCATGTGCTGGAACGAAAGGATTTCGTGCTCCAGAGGTGAGAGCTCACTGAAAGTTGTGTTTTCTTCTTGTATTCGTCTATCCTGTGACTCATGCTTGGTACCTTTGTGTCACGTTTTTGTTATTGTAACAACAGCTAATTGTGTTGTGCCATAAAAAAAAACAGCTAATTGTGTTGCTATAGGGGTTCTCTTTTCTTTATCCCCCCTCTTCCGTGTGCGTGTTGGCTTATTCTCGCGATCTTTGTAGGTTCTGCTTCGGTCATTGCACCAAGGTCCAAAGATAGATGTGTGGTCTGCTGGGGTTACCTTACTTTACTTGATCAGTGGAAAATTGCCCTTCACCGGTGAACCTGAACAGTAAGAATTAATTTTTGGGCATGCAGTGAGGAATTTTCAATTACTGTCCATTTTCTGCAACAATGTTTCTGTGATGGTTTAATTCAATAGAAAATATGAAATCGGCCCTTACCCATCAATGATTGCAGAAACATGAAAGAGATAGCAAAATTGCGGGGCAATGAAGAGTTATGGGAAGTGGCCAAGCTGCACAACCGGGAATGTTCCTTCCCAGTGGTATTTACTTGCCCATCTCAAAACCCCCTGCTAAATGTCTGATTGTAAGTTGTAACAGACTATGGCTGATACTATCAGAGCTCTAACTGCTGGACATAATCATATTGCAGGAACTTATGGATATAAAATATCTTCCATCGAAGAAAATACAAGATTGGTGTACAGCAAATACCAAGAGACCGGGTTTCCTAGAGCAAATCCCAGCATCCCTCTTTGATCTGATTGAGAAGTGCTTGACTGTGAATCCTAGATTGAGGATAACGGCAGAAGAAGCTCTTAAGCTAGAGTTCTTTGCTCCATGCCATGAAACTCTCCAGAGGCATAGATTAATGAAACGGAGTCTAAATGAGGACTCAAGAAGCAAATGTTTGCCTCTGATGCATGCAACTAGGACGCCCAAACCCTCAAAACTAAATGACCAGTCAATCAAATTGTAAAGCTTTGAAATTAATTCAGTTTTGAGTTATTTCTATGTATATTAGTATGAAGGAGTGTATGCTCCATGGTAGTGAAACAAAGTGTAACCGTTGTAGACTTGTAGTTCAGAAGTTCTGTTTATACATCCTTGTGGATAAACGTCTTTGCTGCTGAATATGACGAGTCTAGATGATAATTCATAATATTTGTGATTGCGATTGAAGCAAACTTGACTAACAAGTGCAAGATTCTGTGCTGAATCATTCGTCTCCTTACAAGAATTAGGTATTTAGGTTGAAAGCAATAGTGCAATACCTGACAGAATGTCAGTGTTTGATTTGATATGGATTTCCTAGAATATTATGTACCCAAAAAATTGTTGACAACTTGAACACTGAAAATTTCTATTTTGAAGATTAATTTTGAAGACTAGCAATAGTTTCCTAATAGTTTTTCGCAAATTGGTCGAGGGCCTTGAGGCAGCTGCAGCTCGACAGGCTATGAAAGAAGCAGTTCAAAGTGAACTTACAAGTCTTACTTGTAATGTCTTGAAGGCAACTCATGTTATTCATCGAATGTCACATGTCAGGGAGTGCTCTACGCCTCTACGTAATGAGACAATGGAAAATATCCTATCCTGGTATAAAAAATCATAGGAGCATAAGGAATAGATTAGGATCATTATCAACCATTGATTTAGTCCTAAGTTTAAGGAGAGTGGTTGATTAATTATATTTTTTTAATATTTTCTTTTAATCCCCTATTAATCAGGAAAAAAAAAGTTTTGAAAAATGAAATTTTTTCATTAAAAATTACAAAAATCGATTTTCCCAATACGTGTTTGGTGCATTTTCGCTGGTGGAAATATGTGGATAATTGTATTGAAAAATTCATGAATTTGTTAGTACAAAAATTCATGAATTTGTTGGTACTAAAAATTATTGGTACGAAAACGTACTTTTGTTGTAACAATTTATCGGACCTGATCTAAGATGGAAGTTTCATATTGTTCTTACTAATGTTAACTTTCGTAAGTACAAATATTGGTAAAAAAATCGAACTGTTGTCAATATCAAGTTATTGTAGTTACGAAAGTGAGGAAAAAATTGTGCCGTTCATGTACTAATTTGTACTGACACTTATACACATATGTAAGTACAAAAACTTTAAACTTTATTATCAACGTCAGAACGACAAATTGTTGATATGGAAACGTACTTTTGTTGTAACAATTTATCGGACCTGGTCTAGGATGGAAGTCATATATTGTTCTTACTAATGTTAACTTTTATAAGTAAAAACGTTGGTAAAAAAATCGAACTGTTGGGTAATATGAGGCAAACACGCCCTTGCAAAAAAAATAAACAAAATTTACTTTTTTTTCGATTTTTTTTCTGGCCAAAAGAAAAGATAAAAGGTTAAAAAGAATAAAAACTAAATCAACCACCCTCTTTAAATTTAGGACTAAATCAATGGTTGATAATGGTTCTTATCTATCCCTTATGGTCCTATGATTTTTGAGATCAGGATAGGATATTCACCCAATGAGACAAGGACCAGGACACCCATATCTATTTCTCATTGAAGATTGCATTGCCTTGAAGGCTTGAAATAGAGCAACCGCAAGGGCGAATTGAATTCAAATTTGCAATGGTAGCTGGACTCAAATCTCATGGTCCTGAATTTGTTGTAAAGTCTTCACAAATTTTAGATAGCTATTAACTATTGATTGGAAAACTGAAGGGCAGAAATGAAACTCTATGTGGCTTTCAAATGTTTATAGAGGCGCGATTCTCTGATATGTGCTTTTCATGACAAAATTTATGCTTGTTATGTCCCAATAGGGCAATTTATGATGTCTACATTTTCCAACAATCTATTCTATGCAAAATCAAAATGAGTTTATTCTTCACGTACGTAGACTTCCTCAGTAAAATTCTTTACTTTACCCTCTAGAAAAAAGTGGGCAGCTATTTTCGATCGTCAGACCTTCAGTTCCCCACGTTTTTCAATTCATTTTATCTCAATATTATTGTTATGTTTTTGTTGAATTTTAATTTTTGCAAACTAGGCTTGACACATATATTGCACATGCATTGTACACATAATACCTAACTATAATATTTTGTACAAATTTGACTGAGTTCGTTAGAAACCAAACCAAACGCACTTCGAGTGAGATTTTGACGGATAGTGTCGAAATGAGCTTCGGACGCTTCTTCACAAGTTCATAGCTATCTCGGAACAAGTGGTTTACACAAGCCGCCTTTCCGAAAGATATCAGCGGCATTTTTGACACAATTTGTTGTATAATATCAATTGTGAAGCGCTCAAAACTAGATGTTTCTTTATACACTAGTACAGAAAGGTGGATCCACGTCCCCCAGTGGCGTCGGTTTAGCACATAAACTGACGCACTGATAGCACGGTGGTATTTTTCGTAATTAATCGAAAACAAATCGGCGTCGGTTTTGTAGAAATAACCGACGCCAATAGTTATGCGTCAGTTATCAAATAAAAACCGATGCCAACTTTATGTTTAAAAGAAAAAGGTAAACCACCGAAAAGGCTTTATGGCCTTATCTCTTCAAATCGATGCCAACTTTATGGCCTTATCTCTTCAAACACATTTTCTCACCTCACAAGTCACTCTGCATTCGCACCCCTCACCTTGCTCTCTCCCTCAGATCTGAATCTCCCTCACATCCACATCCACTCCTTATCTCATCTCATCTCTCTCCTCTCCTCTCCTCTCCTCCTTCGAAAATGACAACAGCGGCGAGGAGATCCACGCGCCTATTCTACACCCTCCTCTCACCCCACCCATCCTCAACCCCACTGTCTCTCCGTCGCCACTTCTCAGCAGGCACGACTAAGAGAGGAGACAAGGCGTCAATATGGAGAGAGTCAATGTCTAAAGTCCGTAACAGTGGTATCTCTGCGTCGCATCTCCGGATCTCTCTCTTCTCAAATAAGGTGTTCTTTTTTCGTTTTCCCTCTCTTTCCTTCTCCAATTGATTGCTTATAGTTTAGGGTATATACAATTGAACTTAGTTTGCTGAAAATTTTGTTTGTTGAATTTTGGGACATGTATGTTAAAATAAATAATTGTAGGTTAAAATTAATAATTGGTT
>ONZK01001742.1:58791-69129 GCA_900322385.1 Pharnaceum exiguum | reverse complement strand
GGAAAAAGAATTACTTAAAAAGTGAAGTATTCACTTCTATCTTAAAACCTGAACGTTAAGGAAAATACAAAGACGCTTGCAATATTCAACAATTACATACCAACTCTGAGGATGAAGCAGAGGACCATTGAAAGGAAAGAAACGAGAATAAAGCAAGTTCTTTTGAAATAGATAAACAGCAGAAACAAAATCAGGAAACTCACATTTGGTCCTCTTGAAGAAACTGAGTCATCATCACCATTACTCTGACCAGAGTTCGGGGTGGCATATACAACCCTAAGTTTGCACTCCTCAATCACCCTTCCACTGTCCTTGATAAACTGGACAAGAATCAAAATCCAACAGATAAGCCATCAAAATTATCTCATTCCAACTAGAGCTTATTATAGTTTAGCAATCCAATACTGAATGCAGTCCACAAAAGTCACTTACAGTGTCTTGAGGAAGATCGTCTACTTCGCTATTGGGTGACACCATTGTGCTCTGAAGTAGAAATTTATCCTTGCAATGCATATCTAGTGGATATTCCCGCTGAGCCTGAAGAGTGACTGCAATCCCATGTTCCCACAAAGTCAATAATATTCAACATCCAAAATTCCCGACAACTAGGCTCTAAGTGGATATTATTCCTAGACATGGCCAATTATTCCTTTGACAACAACATAGCTTAAATCACTAAAGTCACAGTCAATTAGCACAAATCTTTTGAAAATTCTAGCTGTTGTAAAATACCTCGATCACTTAGATAACCTACCAAAGTACTAACTGGAATTAAACTCATTATAAGCAAATGAAAATAATTCTATAAGAAATCATCACCTCTTATGACACAGGAGTCCCAAGGATGTATGACACCAGTGTTGGGCCGTACAAAGTACTTCTTTGGTGAAGTTGTCTTCACCTGGAAGAAATAATTAATATAGGCATATTAGCCAATCTAGACAGATAATAAATCCCAACATGAACATAATACAGTCACCAATGTTCCAAAGTTTAAGTTACCTTGAAAGCAACATCTTGATCTGTGTTGTTTGTAACTTTCAGGTCGCAAAAGCTTTGCTTTTCTAGCTCAACTGAAAAGAAAAGGAAACATCAACACATTAAAATCCAAAGTAAAATGTACAAGCAAAGTTAACAAGTTCAAAATTTCAGTTCAAGGCTTCAGTTATGTTTAGCGCTTATGCTTCTCCTTCACGAAATCAGCATACCAAAAGCAAAACCTTAAGTCCTGATTTCCAAGGCACACATAGTTCAATTGTTCCAGTATGGTATACTTCACGAAACATTATACCACTTCTTAATTCATGTATCTATTTTCTTTTTGGCAATTGGTAAGAAAGCCACATATCCTTCATGATAGGGAGATACAGAACCACTCTTCAAACCTCGAACCCAATTTACACTAAAAAACTGTTCCTTTTGTTACTTCTCCACTCCTTCAATCCCAAGGAAGAAAGGGGCTTGTTACTTGGTCTTCCCCATGGAAGATTGGCACCACCATGACCACAGAAACAGAAGCTCACGTGCTTAGTATCTTCATCACATCTTTGACCTCGAACATTTCACTGCACAGTTCATAACCAAAACAACCTTTTTCCGCGTCATCTCAACTCACTACAATATTCTTCAAAATGGTGACACATTGATCTAAGCTGTTCACAAAACTAAAAAGGTCCCTCCTTTGAATTCATCAGGACAAAAATATATTCTTCCATATGCAACTGCAAAGCCTGGCTAGCCTACAGTCAGGTACCACCAAAGTTGTTGCTAGCATTTGTTCATGAGATTAAGCCATCATGCTCCAATGAACCCAATATCACCTTCACAAGCTAAAAAACATCCGGTATCTTAGCTTAGCTCCTTAATTGGCTTTTGGTCCACAATGTACAAAACTAAGAATTCATTAGCTCGACTCATTATCTCCCTTTTGTGGGTCAACTCGGAAACTGGGCAAGGCTGCGTAAATCAGACTTCCTCAGCACTCATTATCTCCCTCTGAATAATGCATCACTTTCTTTCTCGCCTTCCGCTCTTTCCCTTTCCTTTCTTTTTCATTTTTTTTTGGGTGATCCTTGTAAAACCCAAGCGTACCGCCAGGGGTCAAGATGTACACAGCCTCGTTGTTGTCATAGTAGTAACATGACCATCACATTCACATACATGAGTGGCTAGCTAGCTATCAATGCCTATCGTAATTGCATCACTAAACAATCAATCATTCAATCAATCAAACTCATTGTCCAACAAACCATCTCTCCCCCTCTATCCATTAAACAAAACTTCAATCATCAAACTTGTTTAACAATTTCGGATATTCACTTAACACGTCAGCAAAATAAACAGGTGCTACACATTTACGTCACAAGAGAAAGAAACATTCCGCAGCAATTAATTAATTAATTAAATCTATTTGTTTTATTAGACGTGTTGCCAGCGTAACAATTTGAATAATTGACAGAATTATAAATATTTCTTGTATTTTCTGTAAACTTCAACTACCAACTAACCAACAAGCTAGAATAACGAATAATTCAAAACGGCTGAACTGAAGCATTAATTAACTACTACTTCTCCATAATGCAACAAAATAAAATACAATAAAATAAGAACCATAACAATAAAAAATAATGAGAAATGATCAAAAAGAGAGAAAGGAAAAGAGGTTTACATTGGAAGATGAGCTCGTCAGGATGAACGGAGATCAACTGTTTACCCGTCGTCGCCATTTGTGTAACCGTCGTCGTCGTTGTTACCATTCACTTCTTTTTATTTAATTCAAAATAATCTCATCGAAATTCGCGCCTCCAGGGGGAAAACAAACGAACCTGTGTCATCAAATGTTTATTAATTTCATCAACAACAAGAGAGAAAAACCAAATGAGGGAGAGAGAGAGAATGGTAAAGACAATAGAAGAGGAGAGAAGAGGAGACTAACATTGAGAGAAAGTGCGAAAATGATGGATCAATGTACGTTCACGCTTATTTATAGTACAAGGGGGAGTTGATTTTTGATTTTTTTTTTTTTATTAATTGAAGGGGGGACTGAAAAGTACGGAGAGAGGAATTTATGCGCAGGTAGAAATAGAGATGGAAGGGAGTGACGCGTGGCCGGTTTTATATTTTCATTTTGTGAGAGGGAAAGGACTTTGAGTTGTGAAATCAGAAATGAGAAATGGAGAGAGAGAGAAAGGAGTCCGGCTTGGCTGGATTTGGGCCCAACCGCCGAGTCACCTTTTCTGTGGTTCAGGGGACCACACCTCACCGGATTGTTTAATTACTGTAATTTATTAGCATAAATGATTAAAATAATGTTACATTTTCCTCTCATGTTGTTTTGGTGGGTGGCTACCCAGCTAGACTCTCCTACTGAGTCCTACTACTACTAACATGGCTACATCATTGCATAATCTAATTGCAACAATAACAAACGAGTATAAATCCCCGTTCAATGGGATACTCGGGTCAGGATGTACGCAACCTTACCCATGTTTAATAGAACAGAGAGGTTATTTCCGAGATTGCATAATCTAATTATAAATGGCAAAGGAATTTGGCCCGGCTATCTAATGAAGAGTTAATAGTAGTAGCCTTTTTCACCGAGTTTTACTTAATTTATTGATTTACTAATCACTCTCCATCTTGATCTTGATATCGTTTAGTTTAGTTTAGTTTCAATCCGACTCATTTGTGTTCAGAATGATGATAAATTACGATTCATGAATGGGCGAGAAATTGACAAACATGATGACACTCTAAAGCGCCATAATTTAGTTTAGTTCAGTTCAATCAAGTGCAATTTTTGATATCTCATGTTATAATAAAAAATTTAACAAGTGCAGTCAATTTGGTTAAATTACACCTCATTCCATTTCAACTATGGAGATTGTTCAATAGGAGTATATGAAGAGAATATAACGTTAACATAATTAGTTTAAGGAAAACATTAACATGGTGTTAGATCCAATTTCGCACGTACATTCAATCATCCTTAGTGGCTGGCACATTTTGGCTGGTTAGGCCGGTGCCCCACCAAAAAGACAAATAATCATAGATAATACTTTTACTAACAGAAAAGCTTCACATATCCAAGCTAATCTGATAAAGTTGTGAACTTTTTTCTTTTCTCAGTTGTTGGTGAGCAACAGTACGAAACTCCTGCTTAACTTTGATCAATGATGATGACCACCACGGTGTACTCCGTACTGTAGCAAATGTGAGCTTAAGCCTTTTGATGATTACCTATAAATTATGAATTCTGAAACATCAAACTGGTGGGAATGTTGGCGAATTAGTGATTTGGTACACCTGATTAATGATTTCCAAGGACAGCCATAGGCTCTAGCTCTTCTTTTTTTTGGGTCAATATCGAGTACCCCGAAATTTCCGGGGGTCGGGTACGGGTCACAACATACACTAAACCGAAATCAGATTTCAGTTATTTCCATCCCTAGATAATGTAGATATAGGCTTTAGGCTCTACACTTTTTGTAGTCTAGGAATTATGTCGACTATCCCAGAATTTGAGGGCTAAGACAACCAATGCAAGTGCATGCATAGAGCTTTGTAAACGTTGATAAGTAATTGAAGGGTGTTGGAAAATCAAGAGCCCAATGCTTGCAAGTGGTGGACTGTTATGAGCTCAGGGGGTGAGATGATTGTTCAAGTCGTAGGATATGTGCAGTCGTGCAGAACTTACAAAAGACTCTTTGCAACTGAAGTGCACCAATGTTGTAGCCTTCAGCACTCCCCGTGGAAGACTAAGAAATGCGCAAAAGTACTCCAAGGAACGTTCTATCCATAACAACTAAGTACCACATGAATCAACAACAATTGGAGTGATTAGATAAGAGAAAAATCAAATGATATATGAACAAAACATAAGTTTGATCTACTCATTGCAGAGGAAACCAGCTATCAACATCAAATACACTAGAGCCTGTTTTCCTACAAGAGATCTTCATGTAACTAGATGAAAAAGCATCTCTTTCAACATGCAAACCATACACAAAAGCACTCACATAGAACAACCTCCAGAGCGCATTTAGCAACTTTACTTCTTCTTTTTTTCTTTGATAATGCTGAACCTTGGAAGCTTGTCTCTCAGGTAGTATAACTTGGCCTTCCGGACCTTCCTTTTGTCTACTACTGTGATCTCCCTGATATTCGGAGAGTACCTACAGAGTAGTCAAAAACAGAGCACTTAATCAAAGCTCTGCCTGTGCAAATCATGAACCAGCATTCTAATGAAGTTAGAGGACAACAAAACAATTGATATAACTCCTTCAGATACCTTTTAAGACCAAAGGCTGTAACTTCTAATGGCTGATATTTTTTGTTCACAGAAACAGAGAAGGAACATACATATTGGTGCTATGCAGTGATTATACAGTCAGATAACAAGGATATGAAGATACATCTTCATCACGGAGGGGGGATTGATTTATCATGCAAATCAGAACATAGACTCAAGCTAGTGATTTTAAACTAAAATAACATCCACATTTCATACTGCAGTAAGCATAATTACGAAAGCATTATTTAGCTGTTACTTTCGTCGCTTGCATTGATTAACATCCTATCCAGTATCCACTAATAACTACTGCAGTCACTGTAAGGTATCATTGGTGCCGCACACCAGAAAGCCTAGCCAATCTGAACTTTGGTGGGTTAAACCCAGAAGCTGAAGTGCTGAAGGGGGGCAACAAATGTATCCTCCCAAGAGGCCATGGAGATACCAACATATGGTAGAACATAGCAAAACACAATCTCACAAGTACTTAAATTAACTGGTTCCCAATTGAATCACCCCCAAATGTTAATATTAAGTGCTGCTGAATTAGCATCATAAAAGTTTCAGATGCAGGGAGTTCCACAATCCACCCACTTGGAATAGGAAATATGCAGGATGGCATAAAAAGAGTCTATTGACCACTTCCAACTAGAGCCACCATATAAAGAATCCACTGGGGCTCAAGGAAATACAGCACACAATAGAGCTTGAAACTACAAGCCAGTATCTTACATATGACTTCTGTGACTAAAATTCTCATCAAGTTAATCTAGGAGATAATTTTGCATGCGGTAACAATATACTCTGTAATTCATAACCAATGAAATTAGACACTCAAAAACTCCACTCATTTATCAGAATGCTCTGAAAAACTATGATACATGAGCGGTGAGACTAGTGACACTATTATTCCAAAGTTATGAATCATGATTGAGACCACAAGGGCCACAACACGGTAATGGTGAAACACATAGTACTGTGTCGATGAAGCTTAATCCTTCTCTTTTGTACATATATGAAATCTGTGCAGGCTTCTACCCCTACACGAGCTCTTTGCAGTACAAAACTCCTCGAACTTCCTCCTACTTTGTAGAATCTAAGACGTGTTACACTAAAAAGAAGAGAGAAAAGACGAAGACAAGTAACTTACAGTGGGATAACAATCTCAACTCCACAACCAGAATAAAACCTTCGGATTGTAATGGTGGTGTGGACGCCAGCATTCTGCCTCGAAATCACTATACCTTTGTATAAAGCCAGTCTACGCTTACCTTCTATGAACTGTAAAATTTCAAACCAAAAATCCATCAAAAAGGCATCCATGCAGTAACATTACATATTCAATCTTTCTTCCTCTTTTTGTGAAAAATGTGTGTGTGTAACTAATCAAAACTCAAAAGCAAGACTTACCACTCTGAGCTCCAGAATGTCTCCAACCCTGACGTCTGGAATTGGCCGCGACTCGTCCATAGCCGCAACTGCCCTATTGTTCAACACCTGGTCAATCAAACCACCATATTAATCAACATTTTAAAACAACATTATCCAACATTCCATAAATTAACATCTACATTTTTCTTCATTCTTCACTCACATAATTTAAGCTAATTTTCTTAACTCAAAAAGCATAGCCAAAACACATTTTTCCTCTAATTACACTCTCTTGTCTTTCTAATTCAGTTCTCTCATAAAAAAATAATATTAAAATGCACCCTCAATTTGACTATTTAGATAAAAATGTTAGCTTTTATTTTTATTTTTAATTCAGTACCTCCGTCCCAAGCTAGTTGTCATGTTCATAGCTCAAATTATACTTTAAGGCTGTGTGTTTTGTTACTGTTAGTTCAGTTTTTTCCACTTCAGTAAATAAATATTCCAGTATATTTCAGTTCAATTCAGTTTCGATTCAAGCTATTATTGACGAACAAAACACACCTTAAATTCCACGACTAGTAATCATAACAAATGTCGTACGAGTATTTAATTATACATTGTCATTTCCAACACCGAAAGCATTATAATAACATAACTTTTTAACGTGACAACTAATTTAAGACCTACCGAACATAATGCATATCCACTAGAATATATATAAGAAATAGGAAAAGACGGAATTACCCTAATAACTTCCCCGAACTTAAGCCGAGCCTTTCTAGGAGGGCGAGGCTCGGTAGCAACAGCAACACCACCTTCACCCTCACCTTCAGCTTCGGGCTCCACAGCGGCAACAGCTTCTTCTACAGCTTCATCAGGTGGGGAGTCTTCAGCTTCGGCGCGGACAACAAAGGGGCTCTTAACAGTAGTAATTGGGCCAAAGTGGGTTGGGCCGAGTGAGAGAGAAAGGCGGCGGAGAGAGTTGATGGGAAGCCCAAGTGGGGGGCTCTTTAATGTAGCATGTTTGGGTATAAGTGGTAGTCCTAGGAGTGTTTTTGGGATTACGTTGGATGCCATTTGGGAGGAGTGAGAGTGGAGTAGAGGGTGTTTTAGTACATGGAGGGAAATGGGAGAGAAGGGAAAGCTTATCTGATCTAAACTGTGAAATGTATAGGAGTGGATTTTTTTTTTTGTTTTTTTTCAATCTGGTTATCCGTGGAGTGTTTGGGGGTTCTTGGGCTGTTATTATTGTTGGGTTGCGAATTTGTAAATTGGGCTTGCAGTGACTTGTGGACTGTGCAGTTGTTTGTCTGTCACGTATGACTTATTTTTTAAGAAAAGAGAGTTTTCATTAAATAATAGTCATACGACATCTACAATCGAAATTGAAATCAACAAAATATGAAATCAATATTATAGAATACATTCGATAACAAAACATAATTGCTATCATCCCTCCCATGTTAAACGACCTCCTTTTTATCGATATGTTCCTTTTCTTGACGAAGTTGGGAACCATTTTTCATTTTTGAGATTTTGCTGTTAGGTTGTTCCTTTTCCTCCTCCAATAAAGAGAACTAGATAAGGAAGATGTATATTTTATGTGGATAAATTTAATCATAATAACATCTTTAATGGAATCTTTTAGGTAAAGTATAAATGTTGAAAAAACAAAGTAATTATGGAAGGGAAGTGATTTTCAATTGTTTATTGAAAAGGTTATCATGTATAAATCGTGTTCTATACATGTGATGCTATGAATTTTAACTATGTCATCAACTCATAGTGAAAGGCTTCCAATTTACATCCTTATGTCAAAATTTGTACTTTGATAATTAATACACAATTTTTTTTTGTGAACCCGCTTCATATATGAAACTGAATATTAATGATATAAAAAGGTTGATTAATACAATGACCTCTGAATGGCCATTAATGATCCTGTTTCATATATGAAATGGGTTCACACAGTTTTTTACATAAATAGTAAGGCCACATCATCCGTATTTCAATATTTTTTGATTGATTTGAACAAATTGGTGAAAACTTTTAAACCAAGTCCTTACAAATAATGAGAAAAAATAGTCCTTTAAAATAGGCTATCAGCTTACTTTAAAGAATGTTTTAGTCTTCCATATTAAGGAAATACAATGTACCAAAAAAGCCTTAAGACTAGGAGGAGTCTAAGAGAAGACGACCTAGTTATGCTTATCCTGGTTCCGAGAAACATACAAGATTTCAAGAAGCACACATAGAAAGCTCCATCAGAAATTCTCCGATCTCAAGAAAGGAAATCCAACACTTCAAGTTTTAAATTTCTTTTAGACAAAGTTGTTAAAAATCCCCTTTTATATAGGCAACTTTGTAAGGAACTCCCTTTTAAAAACTTTTTGTAAAGAACCCCTTTTTAAAGAAAATGTATAGGTTGAAACCACCTTATTCAGATGAATTGACCAAAATACCCTCTCTGGAGTTTTATGCGCGTCACTCTCTATAGTTTTTTGCTCTTAAAATGTTAATCTACCTTTTACTTATATTATTACCATCATTATAATCATTTTCATCATCATCATCATCACCATGAGATGTGGAAAAAATTATAAAGACCCTTAACAATAGTTAGTTGTTATGTATCATTATCATCAATTATCATGATGGGAGGTGGGAGGGAAAATAGAAAAAAGTAAATAAACAAGTTGTATACTTTCCCATCCCTTATTAGCTAGTGATAATGGTAGCCACCACCACGAGCATTAATCATCCTCCCACCACCAATTCAAGAGCTACTTGGCTAGCCCGGAGAGAACCTACAAAAAAAGAACAATTGAATATTTGATTTCATCCAATAGGGTCATAAGATTATAGGTACAATAGATGGTGGTAGGATGATTAGGAAGAGAGATTAGGAATTATTAGTAGTGTATGTGGTGGAAGGAGTTTATCTAGAATATTAATTCTTTGAGGCAAATGAGAGAGATGGAAGTAAGATGATTTCAACCATTCGCACAATGGGCGTTTGGGGTGCACTCGAGGGCATTTATGTCTTTTCAAGTGGTTTAGGTGGTAGATTACAAAACTTTATATTATATAAGGGGGTTTCTTACAAAAAGTTTTTAAAAAGGGGGTTCCTTACAAAGTTGCCTATATAAAAGGGGGTTTTTAACAATTGAGACTGCATTATGCTCTTAAGTCCCTAGTTTGATAACAAAGTAGGTAGATATAATTAGTTGTTTAAGGGAGGATGTTCGTTATCCGACTCTTTGCCTTCCTCGTGCGTGTTGTGTCCTAAGTCAAAGTGCTTTTGAAATATGGACCGATGTCCCAAGTCCAACATTATTAATTTCGTACAGTAAATACAATGTGGTATATTTTGGGGCAAGTTTTTACCTCTATGTACTAAGGGCAACTTTAACCCTACAACTTTAGTGAGTTGTAAGGGAGTTGCAACCCAAGTTGTAGGGATAATGTTGTTACAACTTTCACAAAGTTGCAAGATGGGGTATTCATATGAATACCCCATCTTGCAACTTTCTCTCTCTTTTTCAATAAATACTACTTATTATTATATTCTATTTCTCCTCAAATTACACACATCCAAACTTTAATTTTAAAAAATAAAACATTTGCACAAATTTAAAGGAGTTGTAAGAGAGTTGTAACAAAGTTGTAGGGAT
>ONZK01001742.1:46124-57025 GCA_900322385.1 Pharnaceum exiguum | reverse complement strand
TTTGTTGGAAGCAGCGAAGCGAATTATGATTTTGTAGTGTGAGTTTCGTTGGGGTTGAGTATTTGGTAAGCTTTATATCGCAAACATTTATTTAATTTTGTAAATTAAGTATTTGTTGTGTTTTATATTTTGCAATTATGGTAAAAATAAGTTGTCACGTTAAATGTGTTTCAATTATGCTAATTTAATTCTGGAGGTCTCAGGTTCGAATGTTTACTGTAACAAATTAATTAATAATAATGTTGCTATCTGGCTGTGATTTTTTGTTTGGGTGACGATTTTGTTAGTATCTTTTTAATTAATAAAAATCTATGTTTTATTTTCTTGAAGAATGAAGAAATATTCGTTTGAGGTTATTATGGAATAAATACAGAATATTCCAAGTATCTGGGGTTGTTTGTGGAAGAAAAATTAAAAGAAAAAGGAAAGACAATGTATTGTGACAATTGTGTGGTTAAAGAATAATGAAGGTGCAGTGGGTCCCATTTTGGCATCTTTATTATGTCATTATGTCAATTATGTGTAAACAACAAGAAAGAGTTTTGGAATTCTGGGTCATCTAGTCTAGCTAAATGTTGTTTGATTGAATGACAATTAACTAACCCCAGTTTCACCTTGCTTTCTTTTTGATCATTTATTTATTATGGTGAAATTATGATTGTACAATTGTCCCTCTTTATCAAGAAAGTGATTGGTAGAATGCTTATATCATAAACCCGGGGTACCTTTCACCGTACACACTCAGTTTTGATATTTAATTACATAGTTATAAAGGAAGGTGTACGGTGCTAGGTACACCCGGGTGTACAATGTAATTTACTTGATTGGTAATTTGGTATAGTCATCGAAATGTTGGAATAATAACATCACGTAAGGACTAAGGGTGTGTTGCTGACGTAGGCGCGTTACGGGGTTCTTTTCGAGAGGCAATGGCCAAATTTATAGGAGTTGTGGTAACATTAGATGCTAATCAGTACGTCAATGTGCTTTAAAGTTGATAAACTGAATTAGCTATTAGCTATGCTTTCACAAGCAGTGAAAGTTGGAAATAAGATGTTTCAAGTTGTTCTCGGTTTTCTAGTTGTATTCTCTTCTGTTTTCATACTATCAATCACCTGCGAATTTTGATTACATTCTTGTTGTCGGAATAATTTCCTCGCCTGCATATTGCTGATGTTCATTTTGGGTTTTAATTTGTGTATGATTGCTGTTGAAATTTAGTGTGACGCCGATGTTCTGGAGTGAATTATGATTGATGAAGCAAGTATGCAACTAAAAAGATTTATGAGTGTTAGGCATTATTTTTTTGTTATTAAGAAATTATGTGGTTGGAGCTTGCTCAATGTAATACAATTTAAGAAAATAGAGAAATGATTTTGTTTACTATTGGATTCATTCAATAGTCAAGTTACAACTTGAGTTGTTCTGACTTGTAGGGTTCCTTGGCCACCAATATGGCTCGAGGCTCTGAGGTGATGAGGGGAATTCCTCCAGGGATTAAGGTTCTTAGACTATTGAGAGGCAAAGATTGGAGTTTTACTTCGTACAGATATGCTGTTCTATTGGTTACCTTTATCGCATATGCTTGCTACCATGCTTCTAGAAAACCAAGTAGCATAGTAAAAAGTGTTCTTCACCCAGAACCAGTGCACGCTGTAGTGTCAAATCCATGGCCTATTGGCAATGTTTTCATCAAGCAAGAACTGTCAGGTAATGATTTAAGCCAGTCGAAGAAAGGCTGGGCGCCTTTTGATGGAAAAGGAGGAACATCAAAATTGGGTGAGATTGATGTGGCATTTCTTGCATGCTATTCTATGGGAATGTATGTCGCGGGGCACTTGGGGGATAAACTAGATCTTCGTCTGTTTTTGACCACTGGCATGCTTGGTAGTGGCATATTTGTTGCTCTGTTTGGTTTGGGCTTCTTTTGGAACATTCATGCATTTTGGTTCTTCCTGGTAATGCAAATGATTGCTGGATTATTTCAAGCTACTGGCTGGCCTTCTGTTGTTGCGGTTATTGGCAATTGGTTTGGCAAAAGAAAGAGGGGTTTGATCATGGGAATCTGGAATGCTCATACGTCTGTGGGGAATATCACAGGGTCGCTGCTTGCTGCATGTGTTCTGGATTATGGATGGGGTTGGTCATTCATAGTCCCTGGGGCACTAATGTTTTTGGGAGGGATTTTGGTTTACTTGTTCTTGGCCGCCTATCCTGAGGATGTGGGGTTTCCTTGTCCTTATGAGTCGGGTCAAGAACAACAGACGAAGCCAGCTGACACAGAAGCTGGGACACAATCAACTGAATCCCTACCAGATCCCGTTCCTCGAATGTCTTCAACAAATAAGAGAAGTGTTGGACTCTTTGAAGCTTGTCTAATACCTGGGGTAATACCATTTGCTTTGTGTCTCTTCTTCTCAAAGCTTGTGGCGTACACTTTTCTATATTGGCTACCATTTTATCTTAGTCAGACAGGTTGGTTTCACCCCATCAATTTTTCTGTCCTACTCTTTTCTTTGCAAATGTTTTGGTGCCCAATTTAGTCTCATTATTCAAAGTAAATTTCTACCCCCTCGACTCTTTGTTCATTGGGGCTGTTGTTTGTTTGTTTGTTTTAATGAGGTTCCCATTGTTTTTACTTTAATTATTTTTCTTTTGTTATTCCCCAACTGTTGAAGTCTCCTTTCTTGTAAATGTATATTGTCAATAGCACTAGAGTTGAGTTTGAACATAAAGCTTTGAACATGTCTCCTCTGTCTTTGCTTAATAGGAGCTTTGGAGCCCTTTTCATTCTGTGTGGCTTGCTTTGTTCAGCTCCTTTTTTTTTTAATAATTAGCATAATTGGTGAATGGACACCACTGACATAGTGGGGATTTGTAGTTCAAAGCACACGTTCATTGTGGTGAAGCTGGACAAGATGTGCAGCCTCCTCTATTCTGTTTGTCTGTCATTATTCTGTTTTGCGCCATCTTTGTGTAGTGGTTATCTGTCATTTTGTTTGATCCTTTTATTGAATGATATAAAAATAGTTCATCAATGTGAGTTGAAAATGAAATGCTGACAACATATTTTTAATCTGCAGCAATTGGTGGAGAGTATATGTCTGTCAAGTCTGCTGGAAATCTTTCCACTCTATTTGATGTTGGGGGCATCATAGGTGGTATTTTAGCTGGCCACCTCTCAGACAAACTTAATGCCAGAGCTATTACTGCCGCCACTTTCATGTTTGTTGCAATCCCCTCAATGCTCCTGTACCGCTTCTATGGGGGTGTTTCAATGACTATGAACATTGTCCTCATGATGATTGTCGGCTTATTTGTCAATGGGCCATATGCACTTATCACGACAGCAGTTTCCGCAGATTTAGGCACCCACAGTTCTCTTAAAGGGGATTCTCGAGCATTGGCAACTGTCACTGCAATTATTGATGGTACAGGGTCTGTAGGTGCAGCATTAGGTCCTCTTCTTACGGGATTTCTTTCAACAAAAGGATGGGATGATGTCTTCTATATGTTGATGATTGGTGCTCTGGTTGCTGGCCTTCTGTTATCAAGGTTGGTATTGACAGAAATTTCTGAAATGATCAAGAAGAGGGAGTCTGTAAATGGCGAAAATTTTGCAGGTATACCGTTTTTATTCCATCCAAATTTCCTCTGTCATCTGTTGCTGCGTTGTGCACTGAAGCTTTTTTGGATCCACTGTCTCTTTGATATTTCTTTTATGCCACAATGAAAGTCGTGTGATTGTGATTTTATACCTTTTATAGTATTAACATTGATGGAATGCATCTAAGCAACTATATAAATTCACTGCTTGCAAATTAGCCGTGGGCTTGTATAGTCCTCTTGTTGTGGTTTTGGAGCAGTCACTCATTTTTCTGGAAGTTGCAAATTAACCTGTTGAGGCCCTGCTGCCCTTTTGGGAGTCGTCCTGTATCGATTTTTTCCCCATTTTTATAACTCCCAGGTCGTTACTGTGAAATGTCAGAGGGCAACAGTTTGAGTAGTAATTGAACATTGTCACATTTAACATATGGTATCATCATTAGGTTGAGTGTGCTACTCCTGCTTGTCTCATCAAGTTTTTTTTTTAAAAAGCAACATGAAGTTTTAGTATGAACAGATATAGAGTGCTCTGCGAATTTGTGGTGTAAGCTGTGCAGAGTTGCTCATTTTGTTGTCTGGCTGATTGTGTGTCGGGTAAAAATGATCTTTGCTTTTTACACTCTGGTTTTACTCTTTAGTTCAAATCATGTTTTGAGATGTGGCTGATTTGGGTAGTGTGGAATTAGTCATGCATATGTTGGCCATGTTTGCCAAGTGTTCTCGTGTCATTTTTTTTTTTCAAAAGACTATATACGTTCAGAGAAGTTCAAGTAATTTTTATCAGATTAGTTCACACAATTTTACTACACAATTTGAAAAAAGCACTTAAGTATTAGTTCATTGTACCAGAAAAGTTTGATTGAGAGAACATAGCATGGAGAATAGTCTTTTTTTTTCCTTGGCCAATTGAAACAACAATTACTCCTTTTGGGAGGTAGAGGTCCTCTATTCAAATTGCTGTTTGTCATCGTTTTTGATTCGTAATTGGTACTCATCTTGTGTTACAGGTTCACAGTCAGAACCTCTTTTGAGTGGCCGGAGGTGACGCATGGTCAAGAGATGAAATGCAAACTGAGACTTGGATAGCATCAAAGTGGGTGCTTGAAAAATGCCCTATAGCATCAAACATTGGATGATTGAATCTCTTTGCGGATCATTGGCATAGTTGAAGTAATGGTCACTCAAAACTTTTTGGCTTGTTGTATGTTGTTGTAAAGGATAGTGCATAGACAGGAATTTTGGGGTCTTTCTTGGTTCTGCTGTTCACCCGTGTCGAATTCTGTACAATCACTAGTTTAGAAATATTTGCTACGTATTGTAGAACATCTCAAATCTCGGTGGTCCAAGAAGGATATGTAGTCATGTAGGAGCATTCTTTTGCATTCCAGATTCAAAGGGAGTTTTTGCTTCATCAGTCCGCTATTTTAGCTATTTAGAGTGTTTGTACTAGATTTTTGAGACAACATCCGCAGGAAATTCCTGGCAATTGAATATGCTTTTGCTTTCTAAGTTGAAAGAACAGGCCAACGTCATCACCCTGATATTTAGTGCGAATTGAAATTTCACAAACAAAAGGTTGATATTTACATGATAAACCTCAAGGAAAAGCGTTGAAGGTGTTGCTATCGTCGTACTTCTGGGCATCTGGTAAATCCATTTGTGTCAGAGTTCAGATTTGCCCTTTCAAGCATGTATTGAGCTTGTCCTAGTGTCATGCAAACAACAAAGTTTCCAGCTATTGAAGATCAGTGTTTTTTTTATTTTAAATATGGAACAGCTCTCGCTCTCAATCAGCAATGATACTTTGCGATTTGCCAACCGTCAAGTCGTCAACAAGTTCACCAACAATGCAATATTTAAATTGCTGTCAATTATTCCCATAAAAAAGCCGTCAGTTATTACAGTTCTGTCTGAACTCTGACCATTCCTTAGTTCAGTTTTCTAATCAGCCCATGACTATTCTTTCAGATGCTTCAGGTGCCTTCAGCAGGTGAATGCTCTTTGGTTTTTGACGGACAGGTTCACCAAAGGGGGCAAATCAAAATGTAATTATGTGAATCAAGCAAAACACGGACAAAACACAGTATTATGATCACGGGTATAAAGGTGAATTATGAAGGGTAATATGTACTGATTTATCGGTCAAGTTATGAGTTGATGTTCCTCAGTTTCAGATGCTAAACAAAGAATAATATGGTCACCAAAATACACTGCTTGCTATTGCTGGCCTGGCATTATTTGCCTCTATTCAGCTTCAAGAGTTTCCTTTCTTAAAAATTCGGGCGGCATTGTTGTTGATACATATTGTTGAACTTTCTCCCAAGCTATAGAACAGATCGAACAAACTGCTCTCCCACTATGTCTCTAACTCAGTTTCCACTCATTCCTTCTACAGTTGGCGCATGACTAGTACAACATGTACACTTTCTCCGTATGACAACCTTACCATTATGTTCTCTACTATATATCAAGTAGGTATCCATCCACAACCAACTCAAAAAACACAAAACAGCAGCAAAGTCCCTCTCTTACACACCCACCTTCATCCTAGACATTCTCTACTTAAGGGTGTGTTTAGAGTGACATTACCATCTCAGCATCCATGGCTTACCCACGAGTTGTCCTTTTCTTCGCCTTCGCCCTTGTGGTCGTAGGTTCAGCCTTCGCCCAGGGACCAACCTCTGCACCAACCATGGCGCCAACCCCAGCGCCAACCGAGGCACCAACACCAGCTCCAACTCCAGCACCAGCACCATTGAGGGGTGATACTGAGGCGCCTGCTAGTGCACCAGTGCCTGTCGTCCCACCCACCGCCGCTCCATTGGCTTCTCCTCCAACACCTTCACTTTTGGCCCCAACCCCGGCTCCTGCTTTTGCTCCAGTCCCAGCCCCAGGCCCAGGCCCCGTCCCCAGCCCTGTAGACCAAGGATCAGCTGACCATGGTTCTGCTTTTGCTCACGGAAGCAACATTGCCCTTTTGGCTGTGCTTGGAGCAGTTGCTGTTTTTGCCTAAGGAACACATCTGATTGACTAATTATGAGTAATGACTCACCTAATTTGTCACTGCCATTGTGGCTATATCTTCAAGATTATATGTCGAGTATGTTATGTAGATTGAATTCCTAATTTTCTTTTTGATTTTCATTTTTCCTGAAATATGGTTATGTAACGTTTGCTTTTGTTTTCTTCACATTCTGTGGCAATGAAAACTCTTTGTACTGCAACTCGTCACGATGTCATATCCCTATATTTGTTCTATTGCTGAAGTTGATCATCGAAATCTCACGATGTCATGTTGGCGTTACAGTTTGTTTTATTACAATGTTAACTACAAAATACCATTACAAATTAACTTGTTCCAATTTAGTTCAAACTTGTTAAGTTTAGTCCAATTTAACTCGAAGTTAAGTTTCAAATAGACGAAAGACACAACCACAACAACAACGACCGAGTGTAATCTCATTCAATGGAGGTGCTCGGGATCAAGATGTACGCAATCGGTAATCACGTACTTAATGCATCATTAAATTTTGAGGCTTGGCAGCCAAGACCAATTTTTTATAGAGACTATGGCCGTATGGCGTATCAAATAATATATTAGAGACCATGATGAGAAGTTGAGAACTGACTTTCAACACTTGTTGGATCACCAGTTTTATTGTCTTCCTGTAAACACAAATACAAACCATGGTGGACAAAAAGTGATAACCAGCAAAATTAAATTCAATCACAATCAATTTCTCAACAGACAAAAGTATGTGCATCCATTTTATGTACGTAATCAATTTTAAAGAAAGGGCTATTAATCAAAGTTACTAACCCCTTTTGGTTTCCCTTCAAAACAAAAACACTTTTAATAATACCCCATCCCATCTATTATGAAACGAGTTCATACAAACTTTCCTCATTTCTCAAACAATGAACAACAACGGAAAAAAACAACAACAACAACAATCCCAGTGAATCCCATCTCAAATGGGGTACTGAAGGAGCCTGATGTACGCCGCCTTACAACGGAAAAAGAAACTAAAACATCAAATAAACAAAAAACAAAATTCACAAAGGGTATTATCTTATCGTTCAGCCCATATCTATCTACCCCCATTCTCATCTTTCCAAGCCCAACTCAGAAGATCATTCAACATTTCCAAACTACAGTCAGTCATCATCTTTTCCTTCAATCCTCACTTCACTTCACTGTAACACTTCCTAAAGAAATCAAAAAATGCTTACTCAAACATAAAACAGTTCACCAAAACCAAACCAAAACAAAACAAAATGGAAAGCACTTTACCTCCCAATGCAAGCTCAACCTCGAGTAACAACACCAACAACATTATAAATGAAGCAACAACAAAAACAATAATAGTGAAAAAGAGAACTTTGCCAACAGTTAACATGAACATGAAAATGGAAAACCCTTTCACAATCAAAGTATTTCAAATCTTTACTGGCTTTGGCGTTGGTTGTGGTCTTGGTATCGGCGTTGGTACCCCTCTTAATTTCCGTATGTCTTTCTATATCTATCTCTCAAAGTTTCTATCTTTTTTGCATTTTATTATCGTAAAGTTTCATTCTTTTTGCTCATATGGATTTTGGAGGGTTGTTCAAAGGCAAAAATGGAGAAAACCCACAAAGGATTTGCACTAAGAAACCTTGTAAAGATCATTTTTTTGTAGCTTTGTGGGTTTTTGGTGTTATGTTGTTTTGTACTAAGTTGTTTTGTTTATGCTTTGTTGGTTTGTCTTGGTTTGAGCTTAGTTTGATGAAGTGAAGTTTGTTTCTTTTTTATTGTTTTTATTATGTTGGTTTATTGTAGTTGATCATGTAATGTGTGGCATTTGTTTCTTTCTTTTGGATGAGTTTTTTGGTTTGCTTAATCACTTGAATTGCCTTGAAAGTTTGTGGGATTTTGCTTATTTGATATTGGAATGAAGAGGTGAATTCTAATTTTGCACATTAATTGGAATTTGAAATTTGTATTTAAGTTGTATGTTTTATTGTTTAAAATTTGTGGGTGAGGTGAGGCTGATTGATGATGTTTCAGCACATTATGCATATTTTGAATATTGTGGTACTGTCCTTCACCAGTTTGTTTGAAAAGAATGGTTCTATGATTCGGCGTGGCAAAAATCATATGAGAACTAACAGAAGTAATAGTTACTTGGAAGTAATCTAATCTTTCGAATAATCTCGAGCAGGTGCCTTCCCTATGCTGAACCAAGTTATGGGTGCTGCAAGTGGTGCAACCAATGTTTTCTCTGGTGTTGGGAGAACTGTGAATAGTACTGTAAGCTACCCGTTCATCCTTTTCCCCCTCAATTATGAGTTATAATGAGGTGCAGGTGTGCACTGCAAGGCTTGCAATGTCTCACGGTGCTGATATTTGATTATTTCTATTCAGTTGAGGAAGATGGGAGCGAAAAACATTAAAGCTGGTGTCGGGTGTGGAGTTGGTTTTGGCCATGGTTTCGGTGTAGGTATGTTACTGCTTTTCCATGTTTGACTGAGTCTGCTCTAAATTTGTTGCTGCTTGAGGTCTTGGCATTCTTTCTGCAAACTCAGTGTGAGGTACACCTTAGGATCAAAGGATGTCTCACTAGTAACAAAATTAAGTCAAAACAACTGCTCTTGTAGCTTTTAAAAGGTGAATGAGCTACTGCTGTGAATGACCTTGATTTACTTAGGTAATGACAATATCAAAGTCGTCTTGTATCCACAATACACTAGTGTGCAAATATCTGAGTTATGTTGGGTTGTGTAACTTAGAACTTGTTGTCTTAGTGTTATGGTTTACGGAAAACGATAACTGGTGTTCTAGTTGGCGGCCTGAATGAACGAGTGTCTTTTGAATCAAACAATTAACCATTCATTTTCCGAAATAGTTTTCTCAAACAGATTATTTTCTAACTCATTGTTGTAGTATAAGTATAACTATTAAGGCTATACCAGTTTGTCAGATCATCCTTGGTTTCATGTTTGTCCTGATCTTGATGCAATTTGGGATCTGGCATCACTTCGAGATAGATGCCATGATAATATAATGTGGTTTATTTGGTCCTTCTGAGTTAGATCTTCAGAGAACATAATTTCAGTGGAAGAGAATTTCTGTCCGTACATTCACGAGAATCATCGATAGCCGTCAATAATCTGAAGTTGTTGTCTAGTTTAACTCGTTTATGTGATTTGTGCTGTTTAGGTCTTGCTCTGAAGCCTGGAGTGGTTAATCAGATTCAGTTGTATATTATTGTATGTATCAACTTCAATTTCTCTTCTTTGACAACTGTGAAACTATGATTTTATTCCATTTAACCGTTTAATATGCAAACTACTAGGAAGCTACGAGCAAACTGATGATGAAGTATGGAGGCACCCAAACTTTGTCTATTGATAAGAGTGTTTTACCTGGATCAGCAGAAAAAGGTTTGAATGTTATCCAGGGGTCCTCTCAAGATCCTTTGGGAAGTCTTGCGCAGCTTGGCTTGAAAATACCCAATTTGACAGGTCAAGCTCCAGTTGGAGATGGAAGTACTGGTTCTAAGACAAATAACTTAGTATCAGAAGGTGCACCTCTAAAGTCTTTTGGCACTCGACCTGAGGACCTTATCAGCAGCTTTCTCCAGAAACCGGTTCTGGGAGGAGCAGATAACAATTTAAGTGAAAAGGTATGTAAGAACATGCAAATATAACTTCTATTTCTCAAATCCTATAGGCTTGCAACCTTGTAACTGTGACTTAAGTGGTAGTAAACTTTTTGAAATTTCTGTCTGTCAAAATTATGTCTGCAACAAACCTGATGTGGATTGTTTTGCGGGCCATATTAGCCTCGTTGAGACGTTGACATATCTACTTGTCATTTCCTGAAAATTGCCCATTTGTGAATTTGCATGCGCAGAGATAAAAACATTATACATGAACGCAGAACATGCACAATGTGATTGCAGATGAAGTTACTTGAATCGTAGGTGGATCTATTACCAGAGTAAAGGAGTCAATTGGCTTTACTTGTAAGATCATAAAGTTTACTAAACATATAAAGAAATGGTAAAAAGAAATTGATTGTTTATAAGCATGTGAAGTTGAAAGAATTTTTACTACCTTTCACCTTTAGGTGATTATGGACTAAATCAAAATGGCTGGAAAAAAAAATCCGGGTACTTACTCTTAGTGAAGTTTTGGGAAGTCGATACTTCATTTCAATTCAGCAATGCATCCAGGGTCTGTCTCAGAAACAACCTCTCAGCTACTTTTGAAATAGGAAAGGTTGCATACATCTTGAACCCCCCCCCCCCCCC
>ONZK01001742.1:4310-45654 GCA_900322385.1 Pharnaceum exiguum | reverse complement strand
ATATAAACTCAGGGAACCTAAAATCTGTCTCCACCACTGGCTTGAATTTAAATACTGAAATTCATAGCCTTCTTTTGGGTCTTCTACTATCATAGCATAATGTTGATAGTTCACTGTTGTTGGATGACTTCTGCAGGATGGGAAGTTTCAGTCTGAGAACAGAATACTTCGGACGGTAATGACCTTTACGACTTGTTTGCAATCCATAGGTAGTTATACAACAGTGTGATTAGTTCTGTCTGGTCGGTGTCAATGTGAGATCTGGCTGATGACAAAAAAAGATCCAAAAGCCTTGACCCTGAGCTCAGTTGAAGATGTGCCACAAAAGAAGAGATTTTTTCTTCTTCTGAAATTAGGACCAGTGATCATGTTTTCATAAATCACTAGCTTGCTTGACAAAATTTCCTTTCCAATTAGGTATTGAAGCACCAGCAGGTCATTGAGGAGCTTATGGAAGAAAATGAGAGGCTTCGCCAGATACTAGTGGAAGACCTAAAAGTTCCTCCTAGCAAACTTCAAACGAATTTTTCTGGCAGAAGCAAGTCACCCTGCTCAGAGTGTTTTGAGTGCCGAAGAAAAGAAAGGAGAAGATAGAGGCTTTGACTGCAATTTGCCTTTTTTGAACTCAGCAATGGGTAATAACCTTCAGGTTTTTGATTGCATTTTATTTTACTTTTTTGATTCATTCCATTCTTCATCTACTTGCCTTGTTTTAGTTCCCAGAGCTTGATTTGTTGATTTATGGTAAATATCTGGAGGCTGTGGCATACTAGCATACACACTCACTTGTAGACGTGGATTAACCTAGGAGTTATTTTGCGTGAACAATAGCATGGCATACATGATCATTTGGTTTTGACCATTACCAGGCCAGTATGAAATATTGAAATGATGTTGTATGATTTCCTGGTTAATATTACGCCTTTGTCTTAAATTATCCTTGTGCCTGGAAGTGCAACATTTATCTTTCCTGTTTCTTTCTGCTGATCACTGTCCTGATAGCTACTTGACAATTGAGTAAGGTATTTGCTGGCAAATATAAGTTTCAGAAGGTGTTATCTTTATTCTTTCCGATTGCATATGAATTCACCGAGGCTTCATGTCTGAATGTTGGTGTGGAAATACACTAAATTATCATATTGGACCAAACGAAGACATAACTGTGTTCACTCTAGCGAAAAACAGGAGTCTCACATATACTCATCATGTAGGTTTAAGAAAAAAAGGGAAAGATTGAGGGAAGGGGTCCGGGGGAGACTGTCTCTGTTCCTTTATTAACTTTGTTATTTCCTTCTGGGTGGTGTTGATTTAAATGGCCTGGCCTAAGATTCGGGATTTGGGAACGTGACATACACATTCATAACACTCATGCCATTATGAGGGGATGCCATCACAACTAGAACTGTTCCTTCGTGGGAATCGCAAGCAACCCAATGAGAAACATCAACTGGTGCATTGTCCTTTTGAAAAGATATCTTATTAGTCCCCAAGTCCTCCAAACTAGTGCCACGAAGTCCATATGTCATGCTTTTAGGATCTCTGGAAATGGCTTTTTTCGTAGATGTTTCAACTTTGATATCACCATTTGGTACCTTTGTAACCAAAGCAAAATTGGAGTTCATTGTCTGACCGGCTTTAGTTTCTGCCTCCTCAATGCACAGTAGTACAAAGTACATGTACATTTCATCTCCGAAATAAAAATTCTCATCGGTGTCAATGTGGAACATGTACATGGTAAATTTGGAAGTGTCTCTTTTATAGTTTTTTGGGGTGGTGATGATCGGTAAGGGGCACTTGGGTTGCTTCAAGTAAGGGTTGTAGAATTCGGGTGTTTTAGGAACATCACCGTGGAAGGCGACGCATCTGTGATTTTCTGCCCATTTTCTTATCAATTTTGCCATCCGCAAAGGGTCAGCCAAGAGGAGGCTACAGCTTATCCCAATTGCATACCCACCACATTGGAAATTTGTCACCTGAAATATTGCAGAAAAATCAGGAATAATTCTCAAACTACACGAGCAAACCAAATGTTATAGAAGAATGCCAACTTTTTAAGGGATTCATGTATGCTGCAGAAAAAGATACTTTGCTAGAATGATATGTCGTCCGTTTATTCCAAAATAATTCTTCTCAAATGGTCGAGAATAATCCATACTTCCACAGTATAATTGAGGTTTACAATTTTTCTTTTCTTTTTTCTTAAAAAAATAAACCTCACATTAACTCCTTTTCATTTTGATTAGATAACTTACCGATTAGGCGATTACGATGAATGTATGTATAGTCAAAGCTTAAAATTTACTTTTAAAGATACTTATAAACTTCTCTAAAATGTTACGGGACACAAGTATGTGTTCAAGTAATTTCAGCCTTTTTTGAAGTAGGAATTGTTGTGTAAATGTGTGATATATATAATGGGTCAAAGTAAGATTATTATCTGCAATTTTGCGGAATATTTACCCCATTTGCTGTTTTTTTTTTTATATTGGTGATAGGTCTGTAGTTGCACACACAATACAAAAGTTCTTAAATTTTGTGTCGAACCAAATGCAGGAAAATAGAAGTAAGACGGAGGGAATATGATGACTTCAACATATTTTTATCATTCATAGATTTTGTGGATATTGTTTTTTTTTTAAAAAAAAACAAAAAAACAGGAGAGAATGTTCTTTGCAATGCGGCCTTAGCAAAGGTTACTACCTGGATATAAAAGAGAGGAGAGTATTGAAAACTTTCCTCGTAGGCGTCATTATACCAGTGCACAAATTCATGCTCAACTTTATGCCTGTCATTAGACTCAAGAAACTCGATCAAGCTTAGAGACGTTTGAGCCGCAACACATCTAATTCCACTGTCATTGGACACAATCTCAAGACCACCATGTGCAGATTTTCGAAGTCTACCAGCAAGAATTGGTTGCTCGATCAAAGCATTTCCCAAAGCTTCTTTTATCCATCCCTCGACATGCCATGCAGCAGAATCAGCGTCGTTATGTTTCTTGTAGTAGAGAATCAGATGCATTCTCCTCTGCAGAATTTCAAGAAAGTCGAACGGTTGGCTGGGGATCCATACCTTTGTATGAGTTTGCGGATCCGTCAACTTGTTTGGTGATGCAGAGAAGGACCATTGGATGGTTGCGTTTGGCAACATAGGCTTGGCCATGCTCAGTTCGTTCACTCTACAGGAATATAATGCTTGGCGAGCTTACTGAAGTGGTAGCTTATTTAGTTTGAGACGTCTGGGTATATATAAGTGCGTCATTGATGAGATTAGTACATATGCATAATACTAGTACACTGTACATCCATCCATTGATTTTGCTATTTGCATATATTTACAGCTTTGAATGGACAGAAGTAGTTCTTTGCCTTGTCCCAGATTGGTCTGTGGATTCACCTACTATGTACTAGGTGGTAGCAATTTGGTGAGCAAAGTAATTGCAACCTGTCCATTTTTTTTTTTTGAAACTCCGGGGTTGCAATTAATGTTATTGCACAAGAAAGATTTCAAGTTTCCAGCTCAAAAATGCAAAGCCAATTGACCATACGTCAAAATGGCAACATGCCTCCTTGTCACGACACACCTTCCGGGTAGTGGCCAGTAGTGAACTAACTTCTCTAATATCAACTTTAGGTCTTACGTGAAATTGTCAAAGAAAGCACAAACATGAATTGATTACTAAACTATATATCCTAGGTCATACTGGGAGGTGTTCTTTAGGACATACCCCTTGTTCAAAAAGATGAAGCCTGAAGGGGTTTTTTTTTATCAAAAATTTGAAAAGGTTTGGTAGGGGCAAAGTTGTTAATACAGTACGTATTGTCTAGTTAATATATTTTAGTTCTTGTGGGGGCTTGGGTTTAGAGATTGAATTGGTACACGAATTGGGACACCGGTCACGGTTTAGAGGGTACGACCGGCGATGTAACATTGTAACCTCGATGGGTGATGGTTAGTTGTTGTCCTTGTTTGCAGTTTTGCACCTAATTCCACTACGGGGTAGGATGAGGAAGACAAGACGGTACGATCATATAATCAAATTAAGCCCGACCTACCATCGTAAATTCGTAATTATTAGAGTTTCCAGATCTCATATTGCAGATACAAAGGTGCTACTTCTATAGTTCACCTAATTTTGGAAGGTAGATCGACCAGGTTCCCATACGCTAGCTTCTCACTAATTACTGGTCTAATCCGGAAGAACCATTAGATAAGCCATGATTTGAGACTTTGTTTTTTAATGGAACATGATTTGAGACTTTTGAGCAGATGTGATCATTAGTCTACATGGATATGTAGAATTGATGAGTATCGGAGGAGATCCACATTCATTAATCTCTTCTAAGTTCTACTCCGTAATATTGAAGTTCGATAAGCCATGATAATATAAGTATTGGATGCACTTAGTATTGGAAATGAACTTAGGTCCCAATCACTTGAAATTGAAGGGTACAAACTTGCTTTTAATTATGTTTATCTCTCTACATTGTCTTAGTTTACTAGAGCTATTGAGCAATATAATTAGAGAGCTACGAACCCTTTGTAAATTACAAGAACAGAACTTGTTGATGACAGTGTGGCTTTAGTTTTGTAATATGAGTAAGCTGGCACAGTTAGGACCATTGTTGGAGGATACCGCAAATTTTGCCTGTGATCTTTTAATTTGTAGAGAAATTCTTGTATTGTCATAGGATCATTCAGCATAGGATTTACCTATCATTCAAACAACTAAGGAGGAGTTTGGTCTACTCCATCATGTGGATCTTGTGACAGTTGATCTTCGCGTCCAAGGAGAAAGGGCAGAAAAATCTAAGGATTAATGGTTGTAATCAAGTGTGCATAAGGTATTTGGACGCTTAGTTTTTTTGGTATAAAGGGGGCATTGAGGCCGGTAAGAATCGAGCCCCCAACCTTAAGGGTTGAAGGTGTGCTCTCTACCACTTGAGCAACTCTCTCTTCTTTATTTGGACGCTTAGTTTAATGACTGATCGAATCACTACGCACCATATGTTCATTAGTTTGCACTTCAACAATGTCTAAACTTAGCCTATGTTTTGTTCCTAGTGCTTCAGTTCAATTTTAGTTATAACTTTAAGTGCTTCAGTATTAAGTTATCTAGTATATCCACATAAAAATGCTGGTAAGTATGAAAATAACATTGCCTAACAATGAATGTTACCTAATTTAGTAATGACAAATGATTTATATCTTTACGAATCCATACCTAAAATTAGTTAATTACCATGACTTCATCAACATGATTGATAGGTGAAAGTGCCCCACAGATGTACAACTTTGTTTTGCAGTAGGGTAAATGTTACTCCCACTGTGTTAAGCAACTGTTTACGGTTTAATTGTACACTCGAATGACATAATTACATATTTACATTATTAAAGTTTAAGGTGAAGAACGTGTACGAATTGGAATTGGAATTGGATTGGAATTGGAATTGAAATGGTTTATCTATTCATCAACAATGCAATCCACAGCCACTAGCTACATTCTTGTTTCTTCTGCCACTAGTTTCCCGTGGTTGCCATTAGGCCATGTTTTACTACACAGTACACTCTCCACAAGCCCATGCTTTAACCTTTAGCTAGTATCTTTTCTCATCGATCAACAACAGTCAACACAGTAGTGTTTCATTGCCTCAAACAAATATTCATTCAAACAAAAATGTTTGCAAAGTGTTCATCAAGTCAACTTCTTTCCATGAATTCTATCAATGTTGTACCATCATATTCTACACCAATATCAGTTAATCCCCTAGCAAAAACATGTTGGCCCTCGAATAAGTTGGTCTCCTGTAGAGCACGTTTTCGGAATAAGATCATGTGTTTAAAACAAAGCAATGATGTACAGAAGGAAGATATAGTTATTGTTGGTGGTGGCATTGCTGGCCTTGCCACAGCTGTTGCTCTGCACAGGTTTGTTATTTCACTGTTAGTACGTACTATCAGTAACATAATAATGCTGCAGTGAGTCGATCAGTGACTTAAGTAAGGAAATGACATATGTTTCATTGCCCCATTGGTTAGGTGCATTGTGCTGCAACCATATTATAGTTTGTCTTTCTTTTTCTAAGTTGCTTCCGAGGTACGTTAATTTATTGGGGTGCTGAATTATGCTCGTCTTTAATTTTCTGTGAAGGCTCGGAGTTCGGTCAGTAGTACTGGAGCAATCAGACTCTCTACGGAAAGGAGGAACTTCCCTAACTTTGTTCAAGAATGGCTGGAGTGTGTTGGATGCGCTTGGTGTTGGAAATGAACTTAGGAACCAATTTCTTGATATTCAAGGGTATGAACTTGCTTAATAGACCCTCTATGTTATCTTTGCTCATGGCTACTTGCAGCCAACTTAAGCTGTAGAGCGATAAGCTAGAGATTTGAGACACTCAGGAAAGATCAAAACTTGTCAGTCAATAACTCAATATGTGGCTTTATTAGTATGGAAATATGATGCCAGGACTTGGTTTGTCATCATCATCTCTGATGAAGTAGATATCTATATTTGTTATTTATATTACTAAATGTCGACATGCTATCAGCTACACAGGATGTCTATAAAAACGGATGAAGGGAAGGAACTGCGATCATTTGAGTTCAAAGATGTGGATCGAAGGTATCAATTCATATATCACAAGCCTATAAAAGTACTGCATAGAATTTCAGCTTGCTTGTGCTCACAGTTTAGCAATTTATTGAAAATGAGAAATGAACTGCTCTCCTGAATATTGATTATTCATTGTGTCAATATAATGATGGCAGTGCCTACAAATGCAGCTGGTTCTAAACTTCGGATTCACCTAGAAGTTTACTAATCTAGTGAATTTCAAGTAAACAATATATCATAGAGGATGCATGTATGAGCTTATTGTTCTTGGTTTAGGAAGGACAGCTTGTTTTCTATGCATACTTACCATTTGCATTAATATGTGAATCGTGCAATAGTCAAGAAGTACGTGCAGTGGAAAGAAGTACTCTTCTACAAACACTTGCTGGTCAGCTACCAGAAAATTCGATATTATTCTCATCAAAGCTGAAAACCATTGAGAATGACAACGCAACTGGGGAAACAAAGCTTGGGCTAATGAATGGGTCTCAATTATCAGCCAAGGTTTCCATCTAATATCTGATTCTAATCCACGCCCACCAATATTTCTAGTTTTAGCTCTTCTGAATATTATCCTTTTCAGATTGTGATCGGCTGTGACGGGATCCGGTCTCCTGTAGCAGGATGGATGGGTTTTTCAGAGCCTACATATACTGGACACTGTGCTTTCCGAGGGCTCGCAATCTACCCTGATGGGCAGCCTCATGGGACAAGGGTGAATTATGTCTATGGCAGAGGACTAAGAGCTGGATTTGTTCCGGTTTCTCCTACAAAAGTGTATTGGTTCATCTGCTACAACTCTACCTCTCCAGGTTAGTTGCTTATATAAGGATTTCTGTCTTCTGTATCTGTAGTTGGCTTGAATACAATCAACTAGCTCATTGGCAAAATTTGCAGAGTTAAAAGTATGGTTAAGTTCATACAGTGTGACAGTGTGTCTATTATTAAGACAACAGTTGTTCAAATGAAATAAACCCCGAGAACCCCCATTGAATGGGGATTACACTCGCTTGTTGTTGAAATGAAATAGACAATCAATTGGCAATTGCTCAGAAAACTAGATTAACTGATTCCTATAGCCAATAGTCTAAATTCACCGGAAAACAGAGCTGAAACAAGTAACTACACATGTACAAGGTATTTGATCAATGACAGTGACCATTTCTCAGCGAATCTCTTTCTTTCTTAGTGTGTGTTTGTATTTGTGTTTGCCATTTTTCCCTTCTGGCATAACCATCAAGGTGTCAAAATATTTCAGGTCCTAAGATTAGTGATCCATCAATACTGAAGAGACAAGCGCTCGACCTAGTGAAAAATTGGCCTTCGGAGCTGCCAACCATCATAAACTTCACACCAGAGGAAACAATTCTCCGATCTGCACTAGAGGACCGGTGGCTGTGGCCTGGTATTACCCCTCCTGTCTACAAAGGAGGAGTTGTTCTAGCAGGTGATGCATGGCACCCGATGACTCCTAACCTAGGGCAAGGTGGATGTTGTGCTCTAGAGGATGCAGTTGTCTTGGCAAAGAAGCTGTCCGTTGCGCTGAAATCAGGACAGCAGTCTATTGAAGATGCCTTAAAATCCTACGGGGATGAGAGATGGCCCCGTGTGTTCCCCTTAACTGTTAGGGCAAACCTTGTAGGGCAACTATTGCAGTGGGAGAACTCATTGGTTTGCTCTCTGAGGAATGGCTTAGTTATACCTAAGTTGGTACAGTTAGGACCATTGTTGGAGCATACAAATTTTGCTTGTGATCCTTTGTAGAAAAATTGTGGAATAATTGTAGAAAAATTGTGTAGTATACCAAAATAACATACAAATGACAGGTGAGGAGTATGATCTACTGCAGAATGTAGGTCTCGTGAGAATTGCACTTTAAATGTAATAGAAAATAACTTTCACCTTTTTTCAAGTTCTGACTTGAGAATGGGCTTTAAGTTCTCAATTCTGCACCATCTTATTACATGCTCTGCAATGAAATGCAAATTAAAATTGAAATTTGTAGTTTGTAACTCTTCTGTAGTTCTGCTCCTGTTCTATTACACACACACACACTCTTTCTGCTTTCGATTTCTGTTGAAACACAAGCACTGAAGCAAGTTGCATCCTAATATATAAATTTCAAGTCAGATATGCAGTGTAGAAATGACTGTGGTACATGCTATAGTTGTAAAGAAGAGTCAATTCTCTACAGAGGTTCACAATCAAACTTAGTATGCTCCACCATTGGTCCTATCTTAACAAACTTGGGTACAATATATCCATCTCTTAAAGAGCATAACAATGGGTTCTCCCATTGCAGGACTTTACCAATAAGGTTCGCCCTAATGGTCATGGAAAATATGCGAGGCCATCGCTCCTCTCCGAATGATCTCAATGCGTCTTCAGTGGTTCCTTGACCAAGTTTTATAGCCCCATGCAACTTCTTAGACAAGACTATTGCATCCTCTAAAGCACAGCATGCACCTTGCCCGATGTTCGGAGTCATTGGATGCCATGCATCACCAATGAGCACAACATTTCCTTCTGAGACTGGTGGTGTAAAACCAGGCCATAGCCAGCGGTCCTCAAGAGGATTGTGGATGACTGTGTCCTCTGGGCTATGACCTATGACGTCTGACACCTCTGAAGGCCAATTTTTCACTAGGTCAAGTGCTTGTTTCTTCAGTGCATGAGGATCAGCAACTCTAGGCCCTACATATTTCAATTCACAAGATAAACCAGAAACCACCATCATCTTTTCTTATTATATGATGTTTCTTCTTTATGTATGCACCTAAGATACAAAAGTACTGCAAACTCGAGAAGTAAAATAAAAAGAGGTTAAGGCTATTATTGTGGATGATAAACCAATAAACAAGGAGCACCAACCTGGAGAGCTATTATTGTGGATGATAAACCAATAAACTTTGTTAGGAGAAATTGGAACAAATCCAGCTCGCAGTCCTCTTCCAAAGGTATAGTTCACGGTCGACTGGTAAGGCTGTCCTTCAGGATAAAAGGCTAACCCTCGAAAAGCACAATGTCCGGAATATTTAGGCTCTCTAAAACCCATCCATTTTGCTATTGGGGATCGGATCCCATCACAGCCTATAACAATCTGCCAATGAAGATATTGAAGCTTTTAAGTAACATCTAAACTAATGCTCATAATCTGACATAATAAAGCGTTGTTATATGGAAGAGAAAAGTCTATGAAGAAGCTCAACCTTGGCTGACAAATGAGTTCCATTAACTAACTCTAGCTTAGTTTCCCCTGTTCCATAGTCTTTTTCGATTTTCGCCAGCTTAGAGGAGTATTGTACAGTGTTTGCGGGTAGCTGATCCGAAAGTGCTTGCAGAAGTGTTCTCCTCTCTACCGCACGTAATTCTTGATTGTTGCGTTGAAAAATTTCACTATTTTTTGAAATTTGAACACGATGTTAACTACTACTCCGTAATACTTTTATGCAAGTCAATGATACTACTAGTGATGAGTTAGGTATCACATGGATAATATCTTTAAACAATGTCCACAGAACAAATGAGTATCACCTTTGATCCACATCTTTGAGCTTGATGCTTCGAAGCAACTTTCCGTCAACTGTTTTAAATTCCATTCTGTTTTTTCCACCACCATGAGGTAAACAATAGATAGAACAAAAAATCAGCTGTCAGTCAAAAAACAAAGATGATCTCTTGTATCAGTCACATGGCCTAAGCAAATTGTTTATGTATCTCTTGGATGATTAGTTAGAAAACAAAACATAAATACTTACCCATGAATTTCAAGGTACTGGCTCCTGAGATCATTTCCAACACCAAGCACGTCTAATACTCGCCATCCATTCGCGGAGAGTGTTAAGGACGTCCCTCCTTTTCTTAGGGAATCAGACTGCTCTAGCACCAACGATCGAATTCCAAGCCTTGACGAGTTGAAACAATGTGGTGTAAAAATGATATCAATACATTATCAATCAACTTATAAACTACGAAATTTTATAACAAGATTAAGTTTTTAGTAAAAAGTCCAAGTTGAACCTGTGCAGCGCAAGAGATGTAGCCAGGCCAGCAACACCGCCTCCAACGATGACTACATCTTCCTTCTGGTCAGGACCATGCGTACTAAGATTTGAGAGACACCTTAGTCTAGATTCATATCTTGTTGTATTAGAAAGTATTAGATGTGAGGGACTGCAAGATACTCTTTGAAGATAGCCTAGTTTTGAGATATTTCTTAGCATTTTGTTGGAGAGTTCTCTGTTGGTTGATGAGAAATGTAGGAGATAAAAAGCAATTTATAGATACAGGTTACTAAAGTAGACATGTGAATTAAGGAGAAAAAAGACAAGTAGATTAGTGAACTAGTCAAATTCAAAAAAAGTAACACCTACCTGGAGAGTTCTCTTTCAACTGACTGCTGTCAAGCTACATAAAATTGATTTAACCCCGAGCACCCCCATTGAATGGGGATTTACACTCGGTTGTTGTTGTAGTTATAAAATATCAAACAAAATTGACCTGAAGTTAACAGTCAGATTACCGATCAGTCGAATTCAAGTGTGCCTAAGCTATTTAGACGCCAAGTTTTTCAGTAGACCAAATTACTACATTTGCACTTGAAAACGTCTAAACGTGGCTATTTGGTACATCCACGTAAAAATGCTGCGAGATGAGTTACGAATCTGTTTGTAGAAGTGTAAAAAGAGACATCTTCAGAGCTGATTCCAGATGTGGGCGAAAAAGCACGGTCCCAGGGAATGAGTCAATTGCCCACTGAAGCAGCTCATTGACAAATTGTCAAGCAGCCAGAGAAATGGAAGTTGCAAACTTTGTTTTTGCTAATTGCGGGAAACTCAAACCTTACGCCATTTCGTATGTAGAGGTCAAAAGGAATGGTCAACAGGTATGAATTGTTGCACAAAGAACATGGTCTACGACTGTAAGCTCCCGAACGCGTAAACAAAATATTGCAAATACAAATCTAACTTCAACCCTTTACTAGTAATTATAGATTGGCTCAAACAACACAGAGTTAGACTAGTGCAATCTTCTTGGTTTCTAGAAATAGACATTGGATCAAGTTGAACCAAATTATGTAAAGCTGAACCCACAAAAGAAATGGCCGGGGTCATACCGAAAACTATTGATAGAGCTCCAATCATTCTACAAAGTGCTCTCAGTTTGACTATTCATTCATTACATAATTACATGTCATCAGTCATCACTATCATCTAGATTCATGAAAAATCTCCTCTATTTAGCCGCCTAATTTTACTTTTTGTGATCCCTATGAGCTGCATATAGATCACCTCCTCTCCCATGAACATGACCACGCACCATTTCACCTTTCACTACCTGGCTAGAACTCAAATCAAAGGCTAAAAAAGTTTCATCATATTGTCATCTTTTCCCTAATACTTTTGTCTCACCATAATCTTCAGCATCACTCAAATTCCAAAGAGTGACCTACTGTCCCTCTAACAAACCAAAACATATAGGGAAATAAGCACAACTTGTCTGCATGTCGAGCCAAGGCATTGATGCCCCTACCTCTAAGGAAGATATAGTCATCATTGGGGGCGGTATCGCCGGCCTCGCCACAGCTCTTGCTCTTCATAGGTTTCTCTTCTTGTATTCAATCATAACGTCTTGGTGTACTTAAATTTTTTGGTAATTTTATTTTATTTAATACTGAAATGACATTTTGGTTATGTGAAGGCTTGGAATGCGATCATTGGTACTGGAGCAATCGGATTCTTTGAGGACAGGAGGGACGGCCCTTACACTGTTCAAGAATGGATGGAGGGTGTTGGACGTACTTGGTATTGGAGATGAACTTAGAGGCCAATTTCTTCAGATTGAAGGGTACTATTCAGCTCGATATTTGTATTGTGACTTAAATTTGTGAAACTGTAAGGCCTTACAATCAACTTAGATTGTGTTACATTTCTATGCAAAATGTTGGCAACAATTACTGTCCAACCAATACTTAAATTTGGTACAGTATGTCACTCGAAGAAAAAAGAAAGGAAAAGAAGGGTAAAGGCTATCTGCAAATTCAATTTAGTAATAGTAAGACATTTTTGATGTGGGAAATAACACAGGTTGGTGATGAAAACAGCTGAAGGGAAAGAGCTTCGATCTTTCATGTACAAAGACATCGATCCAAGGTAAGACTAAATATGCTGATTTACTGAATTGTGAACAAGCAATGATGAATTAGCTGAGCTTTGTAGATTAAGTCTTATAAGTGAACCTGACAACTGACAAGTGACAACGTGACAGTCAAGAGGTGCGGGCAGTTCAGAGGAAAATTCTTCTTCAAACACTTGCTGATAAACTACCCCCAGATACGCTGCAATTTTCATCAAGGCTAGAAAATATTGAAAAAGATGAGGAAACAGGGGAAATCAAGCTAAAATTAGCCAATGGGACTCACTTATCACCAAAGGTTATTGCCTATGTCTGCAAGTTTATCTTTCTTTCCAAATTCAATAATGTTTTATCAGACACTCGGAGTGTCAACTGAACTACCTCAATTACTTGTTCTGAAGGTTGTAGTTGGTTGTGACGGAATCCGGTCTCCAACAGCGAAATGGATGGGATTTCGGGATACAAAATATTCCGGACATTGTGCTTTGCGAGGAATGACAATTTACCCTGATGGACAGCCTCACCAGCCGCTACTCACTTGGTTTTATGGCAGAGGTGCTAGAGCTGGTTTTGTTCCAGTCTCTTCTACAAAGGTTTACTGGTTCATCTTGTATAGCAGTAACTCTCCAGGTGATTAACAAAATTTAGGTGTATCACGCTCTGATAACTACTAGCTTTAATGGCATGGGGGTAATGCGACAGAGGAAACTAACAGCGATCTTTTGATACTTACTAATAGGTACAAAATTCACTGATCCTTCTGAGCTGAAGAAACAAGCACTAGACTTGGTGAAAGACTGGCCTTCTGAGTATTTGAACATTATAAATCTGGCATCAGAGGACAGCATCAGTCGATCTCCACTTGAAGATCGGTGGCTATGGCCCTTTCTAACCCCTAAATTCTCGAAAGGTGGGGTTGTGCTTGCCGGTGATGCATGGCACCCAATGACACCCAACCTTGGACAAGGCGGATGCTGTGCACTAGAGGATGCAGTTGTCTTAGCAAAGAAGCTGTCTAAAGCTACAAATTCCGGACAAGAATCCATCGAAGAGGCCTTGAGATCATATGGAGAAGAGAGGTGGCCTCGTGTATTTCCCATGACCGTAAAGGCAAACCTTATTGGTGCATTTTTGCAATCAAAGAACTCTTTGATTTGTGCCTTAAGAGATGGATTTATTCTACCTAAAGTAGTGCAGATGCGACCAATGTTAGAACACACAAATTTTGCTTGTGAACCTCTGTAGAGGAAGTACCTGTTAGATTAAGATTCCAGCATCTCATATCATAGAACTGATGAATGTGCCATCGGAAGGCTAAAGGCTTGTAATAGAACTGTAATATGCTATGATTAGAAATTATTGTTTCCATCAGTCTCCAAAAAGTTCAACCCTTTATCAGCGATCAGAAAGTCTCTATGAAGTTAAACCCATGGGAATAGAAACAAGGCTTACAAGATGGTGCAATGCCGAGGGAATAAGGGTTGGTATAATAAATTGGCTGCAGAAGTGTCAGATAACAGTATACAGAAGGACTATGAAAGATCAGAGTATATGACATTATAACATAATAATACTCCTATGACAGTGAATACAAATATATTTGAAGTCTCTGCTTCTCATAAAAATGTTGAAGATGAAAAAAAAAGACCATACATGTTTACCATCCAAGTCCTCTCCTAGCCATTTTCTCAATTCTCTGTCAACCTTGTATCGACCAAAACACAATTGGAAGTTGGAACTCAACCCCTACTATATTTAAGTGACCGTAACAGTAACTCCATCACAACCAAACACCCCCTTAAAACAGTACAATACAGGTTACAGACCTACACCGTACTCAATCTCCTAAAGTTAAACCGTGGACATTGAGCCTCCGGGAGCTTACATTCTACCCAGTAGGCTGCAGACAACCTCATCAGCTAAAAAAAAAAATTATTTCATGAGAGAGGAGTGAGGGCAAGATTTTCCTAGTATCGCCTACCACAACCTGTTAGTTCATCGTGTACAACTGCAAATCTCCAGGTCTTTCATGCACGTAGTCTGACTTTATTTACTTCTTTTCCTTCGTCTCTCAGAAAACTCATCAGTTCTACTCCATTTCACAATAATTCACACTGCCCACTCCATTTCACAATAATTCACACTGCCCACTCCATTTCACAATAATTCACACTGCCCACTCCATTTCATTATCTTGCACATACCACACTTTACTACAATACCCGACCGTGTGAAGGCATACTCCGAAAAATCAAGGACTGCCTCAGTATGACTGCAAACTGCTAACATTAAGGTTATCAAATTTACCAGGTCCTTAAGTTACTGACCCTATCAAGCTGACGAGAAAAAGCCAAGCTCATGACCATGTCAACCACTAGCCTTCAAAGCTTCCAAATATCATATACCTTTCCCAGGAGGATACTGTCTGATTCCCACTTGAGGACGGTGACTATGTTCCATTCTGAACCCACCATTCCGAAAGGGGCACTGCTTGCTGAAGATTCATGCACTTAATGATATCCAACCTCCGACAAGGCGGTTATCGTGCTCTAGAGGATGTACTTGTCTTAGCAAAGAGCTATCTCAAGCAATGAAATAGGACAAGAGTCTATTGAATAATCCCTAAGAAAATACGGAAAGGATAGATGGTGGATGGCCCCAAGTACTTCCCATGAAGTCATGGAAAACATTGTTGGCGCGGTAGTGCAGTAAGAGAACCCTCTACTTTGCTCTATAATGAACGGTCTCATTGTAACCAAGCTAACGCAGTTAGGATAAATGCTACAGAAAACACAGATATTATGCTTGTGAACCTCTGGACAGAACAATGTAGTTTTTCCAACTAAATCTTAGGGCAACTATATAGCTAATATATAATGAAAATCAGACAACGTTGTCAGAGGCACATATACTTATATTCGATATATAATGCTTTGATTAACTTGTCTTTGCTACATATTACATATGTATAATGGTATATAGTCATTATTCTACCTACAACAGCTTCTCGAGCTGCCCTGTCAGCGTCAGCTGCTGACGATCAAGGATACTACTTGCCTGACTAGCACAGGTTCTTCTAAAGAAAAGAAATCACTAACTGATCTTTCGTAAATGGGAGGAAAAACTGCAATAATGGAGTACAAAAAGATTCCTCCCAACCAAGCGAGTGAAGAGTGCGCACCAGAAGATCTGCCCTCAATCAAATTGAGGGTTTTGTTTCGGTCAATTGATGACCATGACGCTGATGAAACAACTCATCATCGTCTAGTTCCAAGTGTGATAGCAAGTTGTTCTGGGTGCCATCAATATCAAGATCTCCTACAGCCTTTATACCTTCAACTTTGGCAGCAAAGGTAGCAGCCTTTCTATCCAGCACATCAACTGAATCATCAGAAACAGAAGTGTCAGAGCCATTATCTATTGATTATTAAGCTTACATGAACTGACCAAAAAAACGAGTAGTGACAAAGGAACAAGTATGACAACATGATGGCCTATAGTCCCAGCTGAAACCATTAGCACGGAGTGAAATCATGCCCTCTCAGTCTCCCACATATTGTGTCTCACTTAAACAGACATAAAAAAAGAAGAAGCTAAAAGGAGACAGGGGAAGCAACTTTGTACCGTGAAAGAGCAGAAGCCGAAGAAAATATTAACAACCTAGTAAAAAGAGGGGTTTTACACCTCACCCATCATGCAAACAAGCAAATGAGCCACTCTAAATAATAGGAGTAGTTACCAAGTAACACAGCGAAGATGAGACAACACAGTTTTTTTTTTTACTAAAATCTCTAATTAAAACACTACTCCAAAACCTCAAATGAGTATCTTATCAAAATTAGTTGAAGATTGTATTCTTATTCCAAAAATCAAGATCAAAAGACTGCTTAGTGAACTAGGGTTACACATAACTCACCGAAAAGATAATGCAAATGTCAAGGTTAGTTAATTTGATACGCCATGGGAAAGAATACTCATAAGTCAGACCAATAAGCTGAAATTACTCTCAGATAGGACTTTATTTGAGAACCAAAATTTGCTATAAATTAAAGTTAAACATAGGACTTCATAATCATCTATTAATAGTCAGTCTAATGTCCCTAAAGCAATATCCTAATAGTTCAGCAGTAAATGCACTCACAAACCCGAAATTTCCAAGATATCGATATCTAAAATCAACTCATCCTAATTACATTTTCTTTTTCTTTTTTCTTCCAAAATTGGTCAGAAGGGTCTTAATTAACATTACTCACCAAATAAATGAGAGTGAACAATAAACTCAATTCAAAACAACTTGCCAATAACCATAGAAGCTGAAACAGAGAGCCTCCAGGGGGATGTTAGTTACTCATCTTTAAACTTTTTCTTTTTTCTTTTTGGCTCACTAATCATGTGGGCCCTGATGTAAGCTACAAAAGACTCGAACTTGGGACCTCTGGAATAAATCTCATAAGTCTTACCAAGAGAGCTACCCTCTAAGAGTTAGTTACTCACCTTTAATTAACAAATTAGAAAAGCATCAAGTCTTGCTAATTCCAACTAATTTTCAAAGAGCAAAACATAGTTGTCTAAAACCTTCCAAAATCCAAACTTCTAAAAAAAAATTCCTACACAATAAACCAATATTCAACAAGTCTTTGGTACACCGGGTGTACCCGTCCACCGGTTGATTTTATGACTAATAATAAAGGTACTGACCAATGGCATAAAAAATGTGACTAATGATATATGTTGTAATACTACGTAAACAAACACCTGGTGCTAAGAATTGGAGACCAATATTAGCATGCTTAATCCCACAATAACAGGAAAACTCAATAGTTGCAAGTTGCAACACAAAATGTTGGAAAAAAGGGTCACTAATTGAAGTATTGTAACCTGATTATTTTTTTTACTTTTTTTTGTAAGAGTAAGAAGGCCCCCTATGGGTAGTCCGGCTTTGGTGTCCCACTTCAATCTCTACCGTTCATGGTTTATTGATGCAATAAACAGAAAATGCATTAACAAACAAATCACGAAAGGCTGTGATCAAAGTGGTACACTGATTGGTACACCATTAGGGACACCACAGACTCTTTTCCCTATAGGTAATGATGACTGAATCATTAATTTTATTCCAATTTTTCTTTAAGACATAATTAATCAATTATACTTTTTTATTTCTTTACATCACCAATAAGTTATAACTAGGACACAAATTAACACAACATAATTGCAATTTTTAATTAACATAACAAACAAATACACATAAAATGATGCCGTTATTTATACATTAGGAAGACCCAATTAGACAAAACCACGAAAAAAAGGAAAATGAAAATGACGAACCGGGGTTGGAGAAGAACCAAAGGATGACAGCGCAAAGGAGGAGAACAAGGGGGATAAGGTGAACGGCGTTTTCAGCGGATCTAAGACGGAACTTTTGATCCTTTTTATTGTTACCGTTACCGTCAGTGTTTCCGTTAGTGTTAGAGATAGGAAGGTGGTGGTCATCGTCGGATGATGACATGGACATGGATGGAAAAGAGGAGAATGAGGCTGATGATGATAACGAGCTTTTGTAAAACTCGTCTGCTACACGAGTGTTGCTCGATGACCGGTGCATTTTGAGGGATGAGAGGAGAGAGAATGGAGTTGGAGGGAAGGAAATAAATGGAGGGAAGGATGGATGGGATATTATTGGGAAGGGAAAGGGGGAAATGGTGATTATCTATCTATTTATATATGTTGTTGCCTGATTTCATTTGTGCACCGCTGCTCCGGTCTGGGCTTTGTGATTTGGGCTTTTTCTGTTGTAGGTTGTTTCTTTTCATTGGGCTATTATTGTAAAGCACTGGCCCACTTTTACTAAAGGATGATTAACTAAATTATTTTTACTTCAAAAAAAATGGCAGTACGTGTTTTGTTCGTTAATCGGGTTGGTTGGTTGGTTCTCATTTTCAATCTAGGGAATTTGTAGAGAGATTGATAGAGTGGGGAAAAATAAAACTTAGTATTACTTCTTCTTTTTTTTATATCTTTCTACATTTAGATTTTAGAGAGAGATAAACGAAAAAGTTATGACTCGTTGATTCAGAGGGTCAAATCCCACACCCCTTAGTCTTTCCCTACATATGATTTCATTAAGATTAATACTGATGCTGCTTTCGATTACCAGACTCTTTTGTGTGGTTTAAGCTTTGTGTGTAGGAATCATAATGGAGAATGGCTATGGGGTCAAAGATCTACTATACACTGCAATGATGCTCTGGCAGGAGAACTTAGTGCCCTTTCCCAGGCACTAAAGTGGATTGCAAGCACAAATCATGATAGAATCATCGTTTCTTCTGACTGTCAAGAAGCCTTGAATCTGATTGTGTCAACTGATTTGCTCACCAAATACCATAATGTTCTCACTGATTGTAGGGCTGTTCTAAGTGGCCAGTATGGAGCGCCCCCAACTCAGCACATTCCAGCAACGACAAGGAAGAAGATATTTCTGCTGTTCGTGAGGAGATCGGCGAATGTAGTAGCAGATTAGCTAGCAAAAAGTGCAAGAACGGAGTTAACTAATGTGGAGCATTTGGTTAACCCTCCAAGTTTCTGTATTGATAGTTTAACTAGGGATCTTTTGGAAGGTGAACACCACCGTTTGTATGATATTATGAACTCCTGCTTTGTGGTGTAGCAGATGGCCAGCCATCTACTTCCAATCTAAGTTTCAGTACGTTATTTAGCAAAAAAAAAAACATTTTTTTCCGATATGTCGGTGACTTTTTTTATTGTAAGCTCGGCTCACTGGAGCTTCGCTCACACCACATCCGAACTCGACCAGGGACGCACACCTGGATGCGGTGGGTAAGTCTCTCAATGAGGATCCATGCATACTGTTGTGAGGTTTTATTTGGGACTTGGGAACGTGAGCAGCACGTGACCAGTAATTAAATGAACTCGGGTGAGAGAAGTGGAACGGATGCAGAATGAATAATGTCCGACTTTCACGATCGTCCAATGATGTCCGACTTTCACGATCGTCCTGCAAAACAGAGATGGTGAAAGTAGCCCCGAGGCTTGCCGGAGAGAGCCCCTTTGATACTTAAGTCAGACAAGTGATGGAAACCGTATATTCAGAGTGTAGTTTGTGAGAATATGTGAGCGTCTATGAGCGTACCTTTTTACTGCTACGCCAATCGTTATATAAGAAAATTTTCCGTGCCACTTTTGTTATGAGCGATGTGGGACAAATTTTCCACTTTCTAAACGGGGCTAGTTATACATCAACACATACGATGAGGCTTTAACTTAATAACTCGAGACATCACTTAAATAGTATGAAACTATTTTTTTTTTGGTGAAGTAGTATGAAACTATTTAGCAGTCAAACCAAACCTACGTTGGTCACTTTAGTGATATGAGTGATAGATTATACTATGTAGGTTTGAACATTGCTCTTATGCCATTAATTTCTTCCGGACGACCTCACTAAACCATATTTCATGTAAAGAAGAGAGAGTTACTCAAGTGGTAGAGAGCACACCTTCAACCCTTAAGGTTGGGGGCTCGATTCTTACCGGCCTCAGTGCCCCCTTTACACCAAAAAAAAAAACCATATTTGATGTAAGGCCTTTTTTTTTTCATCTTAGTGCTAAACAAAGTTGGATTCAGTTAAAACATAAAGTTTTTACTCAATTGCTTATTTAACATTTTTAATATTGAATTTTTATGAGATATACCTTTAAATGATCACAAAATGATTCCCATATCACCCCTCAAAAAAAAAAAATGATTCCCATATCAAAACTTGTTAAGCCTATAGATCTCAAAAAAAAAAAAAAACTTGTTAAGCCTATAGATTACGAGGTACACACAACACAAGCCCAAGCACACACAACACAAGCCCAAGTGGAAATAGAATAGTGGGTTTGGACTGGGTTTTTTAAACTGAGTTACTTACACTTATTAGCTCCGGTTCCCACGTGACTCGTGCACTTTCCCTCCACTTAAAATAGCCTCGACTTTTTCGGTTTGATTTCCAACTGAAATCCGTAGATCAAAAGCAAAATCAAAAATAATTCCCGGATCATAACATTGCTCTGCCCGACCATCCACAGAGACTATACTAACAATTTTTCCAGGCACTTTCCAGTCATGAATTCGGAATAGTGAGTTCCATTCTATCTCCCTTCGATATTGTGGCGTATCGATCAAAATAGTAACGGGCTCTTGATTCACTAAATAGTTATTTACGATTTGTTATCGTTTGATTTCTGTTACATTTTGTTAAGATGCATGATATGGCGGGCCGGGACGTTTATTTTGTTACACCTTTTCTTTATTTCTCCAGTTTGTGTTATTCCAAATTTTGATAGAATGATTAGAATACCTCGTTGCAGAATTGTGTTGTCTAGGAGATTATTTTGAGAGTGAATATAATCATTTATAATGAGCCTTGTGTTTGTTTTTTTCCAAGTAGAAGCCACTATTACACGACTTACAACATTTTCTACAACATTTTATTACTAGGACGTTAAAGTTACTATCTTTGTGCCACATTAGTTTTTGTTAGCACATAATGAGTTATCAACGAGATCGACAACTACTTTTTTTTGTATGCAAAGGGGGCCTAAGCCCGATCGACAACTACTTTAAAACGGAAATTATAGCCTAAGAACCATAGGTGATCAATTGATTGACAAATTGATCCCTAGTTATTTCAAGCATACATTTTTTTCTTTTTGCATTTTATGTAAGCAAGCAAGATCAACCACAATGTCGTTTAAACTGATTGTGCCATATGCATTTGGAAATTGGACTGTTTGTACAACTTTGCATTTTACTGTGTCAGAGCCTTATAGATGACATATTGTTGTCCTGATTTTTTCCAAAATGTGCAGCGACTATTTGTTCAAACTTTTGCTTATTGGAGATTCCGGTGTTGGAAAATCATGTCTCCTGTTAAGGTTCGCGGTGAGTTGTTGCACAGTCCTTTTTCCTCCCTTCTTATTCCTGCTGTGTGTAGTCAGACTGTGCTCTTCCAAGTATCTACATTCGTTAGGAACATTATGTCACTAATGTTAGCAGACCTAAGCAATTTGTTCTTTTGGGTTCTTGGCTTAATCTCGGATAGTTAAGGTTGGAGTATGATACTGCCATCAAAGGGACATGTTCAGATGTGCTTATCCTAAGATCACATATCATTAAACATTTAACAGCTGCTCATATGTGAACATAATTGAAAACGGATTTTGTCAGTTTGACATCAGTGAATACTTTCGTCAAGTGTTTTTGTTTGAAAATACAATATGAGATTGTGTTTTTATCACCATTTCCCGTCTGACATGAACAACAGTCTCAACCACAAGGTAGGGGTATGAGTAAGTGTTTAAGCCTTAAGGGATGCAAAGAGTTGCAACTTTATTTCTGCTACTCATAGATTGTCATTTACTGTACAATTATAGTTATCCTCCTTCAGACTTCTCGTGCGCTTAACTCAGTGTGCATTATCTGATTTTGTCAATTGTTATTGTTTTGGTGATACCAGGATGATGCATATCTTGAGAGTTACATCAGCACCATTGGAGTTGACTTTGTGAGTTCCTGCCTGTGTTTTATTTATCTCCTTATTCCCCCCTTTTGTCATTATGGACATCCAAGGTCTTAATGCATAATGTTACGACAAGTCACCTAATACCTGTACTTCTTAAGTTCTTATGCCTCTGTTATTTTGTGCTCAGAAAATACGCACAGTCGATCAAGATGGAAAGAGCATTAAGCTTCAAATAGTAAGTAACTTACTGTCTTTACCCCAGTTTTTGATGAGGTATTGCGGCATCAAAATCCTTGCTGCTTACACACCACCTAGAAAGGTCTACGATATCTCACGCCATCTGTTCTGAGGTAGGACCATTTGAAATATACTAGTCTATCTTACTTTTTACTTGGTTTTTGTTGTGCTCCAGTGGGATACTGCTGGGCAAGAACGTTTCAGGACAATCACCAGCAGCTACTACCGAGGTGCTCATGGGATCATTGTGAGTTCAATTTTATCCTGCGCTTCAGTCATGCATTCTTTGACACTCTTCTGTACAGACAATTGAGGTGGGTTCAAATGACAGGTGGTTTATGATGTCACTGATCAAGAGAGCTTTGATAATGTGAAACAATGGCTGAATGAGATTGATCGTTATGCAAGTGATAATGTGAACAAACTTCTAGTGGGCAACAAGTGTGACCTTACATCAAACAAAGTCGTATCCTATGAGGCAGGCAAGGTGAACATTCTCACTGGATTTGCCCCCTTTTCTCTACCGTTAGTGCAGGCAGCAGGGTCCATCATGACACTCCCTAACCGATGCTTGTGTGTTTATTCAGGCATTAGCTGATGAAATTGGGATTCCCTTCATGGAAACAAGTGCCAAGAGTGCCACCAATGTTGAACAAGCTTTCTTGGCAATGACTTCTGCAATAAAAAGCAGGTATATTATATGTTGTTTTTCTTAATGCTAAGACAATGAATTATCATGATCAACACTAAACCGTATTTACATGTACTGCATTGGTCTGCTCTGCAGAATGGCCAGCCAACCGACCCTGAGCACTAGGCCTCCTACAGTTCAACTTCGAGGACAACCACTGAACCAGAAGACGGGTTGCTGCTCTTCGTGAAGTATTCTGGTCATCTGGTAAACATTGAAGGGACCAATCAAAATTTTAGTTGGGAAGGGACAAGATTGTTGTCAGGAGCCTTCAGTTTAGTGATTTCTCACTTCTCAGTGAGTATATTAATGTTCAGACCAATTTTCGTGCAAAATTGATTTTATTGAAGGTTACCCAACCATTGCGAGTTTGCGACTATTATGTAGGTCAGGAACATTAGATGAATCATAATCAACTTTTGACAGCATAGCGCACCAAATTTCTTCCAACAAGACAGTGCAAAGAAGCTTATTTTATTGTTCAGGACAAACATAAAAAAAAGTGGCAGCTGAATTAGTATGTGGAAACTGATCGAGTTCGACTGGCTCTTCTACACATAGGTGTTCGAATTATCTTCTTAATCCTCTTGTTAACAAGAAGAACAGGAAAAGTAAATGACAATAATTTTGAGGTAGGATCATTGGTACAAATTCCAACTCAGACGTTCCTTTATTTGTTTATTACGGAGTACTTTCAAAAGAACAAAAGCTAAGGGAAACACATGAACGCTTTTGTTCTTGCTGAGGTACTAGAGTCACCAGGCACCTTCCAGGCTCATTATTCCTTCAAATCTTGCTGTTTCATTGGTTCCAATGGAGCCATTAGCTGTGACCCTGCTCACATTCTCACGACTGAACAGCTTCCCCTTGTCGAGATCATCCGAGAGTGAGCTCCAATTCTGTCCACTATACGAACTCTCGTGGACTTTTACACAGCACTGGGGCAGACAATTCAAAGATGTATTAGATTTGTTACATTCCTGCAGCTAGTTAGATGGTAAATGAGATTTGTTGCACAAAGTATGCTTATTGACAGTTGACATCATCAATTTATTAGTCCTTTTCTAGTAATCTTGCAAAAGGAAGAACATAATTAAAAGAAAGCTACAATTATTTACCCTATTGTCAGAAGAAGCGTCATTACTCCAGCCGAATATCCATTGACATGTAGTATCATAGGCATTCTTTCCATCATAAATAACACTAGCTTTACTGGCTGTGGAGCCAAGTTTTCCATGATAAAAAACACCCCATTGGCCATTTTCAAGCCTTTGAGGATATGGCGCCATGCCTACATTTCCTGACCAACTCTTATGATCTACGAGTGTGACAGGACCTCCTGTGGCATTATAAATCATGCATATTGTGCCCGTAGTTCCGGTTAAACCAAATTGTCTCTCTCCATACTCTCGAGCCTCGACATCCTTGTAGTCGTCATGCATCTTCTGGACAGCTACACGAGCTCGATCCATCCGTGAGATTTGCTTCCCTTTGTATTCGTCTGACAACTTCCTCAATGTTTCGTCCGTAATTGCTTCCCCATACACACTGGTTGCCATGTTTGCTCGTACAAAGTACGGAGTAGTCTACAAAAGTGTGGTACATCAAAAAATCGATAGTAATATAAATTATCTTACTAAGTCTATTGCAGCAGCAACCTAAAGACTTTTGAAGGAATAGGTTCAAATGCAACAAAAGCTCTAATGAAGGGACGCTTTTGTTGGTTCTAGGATCATCTTTTTTTGTTTTAATGTTTTAGGATAGGGTTAAATGTGCAATGGACGATCTACACTTCCTCTACTCCAAAATGAATTTTTAATGATACTTGCTGCAATACAATTTTTGATTTAACTATTTAATGTTTCAAAAAGAAACCGCATGCTAGCTCGTACTCTTTTTTACAACGTCTAGCTGCAACGATAGAGGATTAGAGCTAGAGGGAGCAACATACCTGATTGTGATGACAGTATTAGTATGTGATCTGAAGATCGAGATAGAATAGATCGACGAGGTTGCTGTGACTTATACAAACAAATTGTTTACACTACTCGTACTTATTAGCAGCTCATCTACTATGAACGTACCACTCTCAACTAGCTACTATAAATAGATGACGAAATTACCTTCATCAAACTAGAGTTCAATAAAGAATAGGCGTATTGTCCATTCGACCATTTGATCGTGTGTATTGTACTTCTGCTGGTAGACAAGCTAGATTTAATTATATATCATGTGGGTGGGTACATATACAATAATGTAATTACAAGTGCTATCCAAAATCAATTATTAAGAGACTGATCAGGCCAGGAAGAATCTTTCTCCGCAATCTCTATGTGCAATTTTGGATTCATTGGTAGTTTCTTCACTAAATAGCGACTGGAATAATGCATGTGTACAAAATTAAACTACAATTTTATGTCCTCATCTAACTACCGAGTAAGAAAAGATGCTCCATTAATTGGAAGTAGCTTATTATAAACGTGATCAAATTGTCAAATTGGTGTTTAGTTCGATTATTATTATCTGACTTATGCATAAAATAAATCAATTTGTGCCCTTACTCGGTCGATCCTATGCATGGCCAGCGCAATATTATTCTTGTTGACTTTTGATGTATAGACTTATACTTTCAAAATAACTCTAGGATTGATATCTAACGCGATATAAACAGTATGAAGTCAACGCGAGCTGCTATCCGAATGGGTGCATTATTGGTCACAAGTTGCCAATTATGTTAAGAGAACTTCGTCATTATCTAATTATAACCTAACAGATAATATTTTCACGAAATTAGTTGGCATAGGATAACTAACAGATAATTATTTTTTATTTTGTATAATAAGGAGTTGAAATCGGTGAGAATCAAGCCCTCAACTTTAAGAATTGAAGATCTACTTCCTACCCCCGAGCAACTATATACTCTTCTCGCTACAACTAATCTATTTATGGGTGGAAGGTTTAACAAAAGACATACTAATGCACCCCATTTGACAACTTCAATGTTGATATTGATTTTGACTATACAACAAATTGATGCTGGTCGTTGTACATTTCATGAACTGGATGAACATCTTCAAGCTAAGACCTCAACCAAAGTCACCTCAATTTACAAATCAAGAGAGAAATTGGCCCATTTGACATTGAATAGATACTAGAAGTTTGGTAACTACCGAGTAATAAAAGATGCTCCATTAATTGGAAGTATCTTCTTATAAACGTGATCAAATTGACAAATTGTTGTTTAGTTCAATTATTATCTGACTACATTGCCACCATAAGCCTTAGTTTTGGCTTCTAATTTCTGATTATCCTCAATTTTGAATTAAAGAATAAATGAAATGCTAGTGTGGCCCTACACCAACCAGTTGACCTCAGCGTAAAAAGAGAAAAAAAAAAAGTTTTTTTTTTTTTTGCTGGAGGTCTTGGCGTCTTGCACTCGTGCTCATCTATATATAAACAAGCTTACTAGCTTGTATACAATCCAATATCCATTCACGAGGTGCGTAATTGCTTTTCTAGGCAAGCAGTTGCTCTCTGGTCAGCTTGATCTCATAGCATAATCTTTTGACATAGGTATGTTGCTTTAACTTGTTATCTTTATTTGAGTTGCCTCCTAAATCAAATTGTAAGAAAACTACCATTATTTATTGATGTTCACTCCTAACAAAGTGGTCATACCAAATCGGGCTCGCGCTAGTCGTTATTGTGATCAAATGTGCCTTAAAAATGGTAAATTCCAATCAGAAGTCACGTGTTCTTGAAACCAAAGTGCGATCAAAAAGTCATTTGAAAAGATACAAAATGACATATAGCCAACTATTTGATCGCTAGTACAGTATAATTCTTGAAACCAAAGTGTGCTCTCACCAGTCATCAGGCTCTCATCAACTTACTCATATCCTGTTTGTAGGTCTTGGATCGACATGGCAAACAATGTGTTTGGAACCGCAATAACTAATCAGACTTTGAAGAAAGTGTCAGATGAATACAAGGCCAAAGCAATCTCACGCTTAGATCGAGCTAAGGTGGCTCTACAGAAGATGCAGGAGGACAGCAAGGGCACAGGAGCCCGTACCTATGGTGAGAAAGAAAGCCGCGATGCAGCAGATGATGGCCTTATATTGTTGATTTATAATGCTACTGGAGACGCTGTTACACTTGTTGATTATCATGATTGGCGTGGACAAGTTGGTATATCTCCGTTGCCTCAGAGGCTCGAAAATGGGCAATGGGGTGCATTCTTTCACAGGAAAAATGGTGGGACGACCAGCAAAGCTGCTATCATATATGACGGAAAAAATAACTTTGACACCCCATGCCAATGGATTTTTGGCTGGGGAATCGAGGATGGCGAAGATAATAAGGTACTAAAACTTAATTATTCTCACCCAATGAACAACTAATGAGTAGCTTTGAGTTTGCATAGTTAGCTAGAGGCTAAGGTTTATATCCAATGTTTGATTCGACATTGTCACATTTGCACAGTGTATTGCTCAAGTTCATCAGAATGCATATACTGGAGAGAACTGGAATCAAAAGTCTACAGATATCGACAAAGCAACATCGGTGAGTCGAATGCAGATGAGCATGGTCATAGCAGCTGCTGCCGTTGGCCAAGTTGACATACCCATCTTCGAAGGAATAATGACCTTGGATGGCGCTTGGTGACCTTGTATGCCATCTTGTATGATTGTGAGATTGTCTGTCGATTTTAAGTGTCTTGAACCGCATCTACAGTTAATTCAAGATTTTGATTTCCCTTCTTGAATAAAGACCACACTGGTCAGTAGCCAGAAGCCGTCAATTGTCAGTTTCGTTTTATATGGTTAATAAGAGCAACATGAAATTCGTTTTCTGAATATTATTACTAAGCAATTATAGATGCATAAAGTTAGATTGATTCGAAATGTTCCAACTGTAATAGATTACTCTCTCAATGTTCCAACCAATGCTTACTTCAGTGTTTCGTTACCCCCACAAATGTTCCAACTGTAATGGATTATTACTCTCTCAATCATCTCCGATAAATCACTTCCCATAATCTAGGCGTGGCCTTAGGTTACTTATTCAACCATTGGAAACATGTCAAGTCTAGTCCACATTTTTCAACAAGTCAACATGTTTCATCCATTGGCTCTTGAGTCTTGACAAGTTGCCTCGTGCAAGGTTTTACCCGCCATAAGTAGGGGTCAAAGTCGGGTGACATTTACTTAATCAGGGGAGTAATGCTAAATTGCTAATGCAATTTTATTTAGGTAGTTATATGGTTGTCTCCTCTTAAGTAAACAAAAAAGAAAAGCATGGCAGGAACCAACACAAGTACACAATTTAGGTGCCCAACATGTGCCTGCGCAAAGAGTCTAGTTGCATTTCCATTGCTGTGCGCAGTGCCACCAAACAATTTTTTCCCGATAGGTACGGCATTATTGGGCGTTTCAGTGTGATCTAAGGTCTACAAATTATAGGAGAATCAAAAAGCCCTCACAAATTCCACATGAACAAATGTACATGGCAATAACAATGTGAGTATACCCGGTATTGTCCATGAAATTGCTAATTTTAACATGAACATAACCATGCATCTCGTAGGTCAGGGTCTCGGCAAGTATTCATAAAGACATGAACATAAACAAGGCGGTCGCATTTGTGTTAAAAGTTAAAAACCCCAAAATGAACAAAGGTCAAGAATGCTATAAAGCGTTCCCTTCATTTTTGCTGATAGACAAGACATCTCCGTTCCAATCGCAACCAGACATGAATACCTATTCACTAGAGCATACGCATAGTCTGGCCAAATTCAAGTACCCATTTCATCACTGCAGCATGTAATAGCTAAAATCCCATGTTCAGACGATCCAAGACATCTAACAAACTACCTATCCCGACCTAATCTCAGTAATTCTGGAAACAAAAAGGTATCGCAACAAAGGAAAACTGAAAAGGAAAAACATCTAGAATATACACTCTTAATACAGGAAAACAGATTATTCCTGTCAAAACATTGTTCACTAGTGAGCTACAGGACATCATAAATGAGTCAATTATAGAGCGCCAAAAATAGTTTAAAACGACAACGAAGGAGCACATTCTCACTTGGCCCCCAAGGTCGGGAACTGATGCTGGTCCTCAATTTTAGGTGCAGGGACATTGCTTGCATAGCCTCCTCCTTCATTTCCTCCCCTACCTGAGCCACGGCCCCTTCCCCGTCTTCCTGATCTGTTGTAACCCGTGTTCAGAAATTCGTCGATGCTCACTGACTGGAGTCACAAGAGGAAAAGGAAGGAAGATAGTATTAACAACAATGTTAGATAATTATAATAACGAGAAAAACACGGCTGCTGCACCCCGCCTATCAAAACAGACTTTTTAACAGTACAAACAAACAAAGAGTAATAACCTAACCCAACTAAGAGGGTCCAAAATACTCCCAGAGTCACCCAACAACCAAAATCTACAATACAGGAAGTAAAGAAACAGCTGAGGCATACGACACTATCACCCAAAATGAAATAGGAAGTGAAGGAAAGAGAAATTGTACGCGTATATAGTCAGGCCAAACAGCATATACTTCAGCATACAAGACACAAAAGTGGGCCAATATAATAACCAGGACACTTCATTTCTCAGGAATACAAGCAAAAGTAGAACCAGAGTTCAATACCTTCTTGGTTTTGTCATCTTTGTCAGCCACCTCTTTCTTCTTGTTCTTGTCAGCACCCTGCCACAATTGATAAGAATATTAGCCAACAATTAAAAGAAATTAGAAAAACATAAAGTGATAAAACAAGAAACGTGCTTTCCAATGCCGCACCAGTTTTATGAAAACTTCGTCATCATTATTCTTCTTCTTTGTAACCATCTGCATAGATTTGAATTCCTTATCCACATCAACTTTCCTTTCTTCAGCCTTCAAGGATAACAAAGCCTTCCTCTTCTCCTCGCGCACCTTCTCATACTCCTCAAGTGTCATTTGCTGGAAAGAAAAAAAAAAGATTAGCCACATAAAATTTTAGAATAAAACAGCATAATATGTAACAACAAAACTGTCATCATCCAACACTTGCTCATCAATCCAAGATCAAACAAGTAGACATCACAAAATCTTTTTACCAAGTAAGTCGACTAGAAAATGCAAAAAACCGCTTGCTAAGTTGCTATAGTTACCTACAACACCAGTCACCAGAGACTGCTGGCCAGTTTATCACAGTAACGCAACTAAAACCATGCTCCCAATCCATAAGCACACTGGACACAGTGTTCCCCCATAATATTTTTTTTAATTTTGGTACCCAGCTTCACCAATATTCAAAATATAAATGCAAGTTTTCTGGTGGACGGAGCAACAGTGAAATCAACATTCCCAACGAGTACATATAATTGTATCCCAAATCCAAAATTCAAAATTTCAGGTCAATCTATTCATACACTGCCAATTTAATAAGGCAGAAACTATATATTCCAGGCAAGTTTTTAACACAGCCAAAAAAAAAATGAAAACCTCAAACATCAGTCAACCTTGTGTAGGCAGTGCACAACCACAATGTACACATTTAGAGACAAATATTCAAAGAGACAGGTACCACAAATGCAAACATCAGGTAACATATACGAATACCCCAACCAAATAATGGCAGAAGACGATCACAGTATTTCTATCAGACACGAGCGTACAAAGGTAGGGCTCACTGCTAATATGCTAAATACAGATTGGAAATTGAGAAAAGTAGCATGATTCACACAAGAAATAAACTCCTAAAGAAAAAGCAACCAAATTTACCTCGAGAAGCACATGCAAAAGTTCAATTCCTAAGCAAACTACTGGAAGGGCATTCATTGACTGAAGTATAACATCACATGAAGCTTACCACTTCTTCTGGCTCCTTCTCTTCCTCCTTGATTGGGATCTCTTTTTCCACATCAACATTTTCATTTTCTCCTGCTGGCTTCTCTACAGTTACAGTTCCATCATTTTCTACAGCAGGTTCCTCAGTCTCCCTGAAATGAATTATACCTTGCTTACGACTTGGGCCTAATTTTGTATGATTAATCGACTGAAGTACCAAGAAAAATACTCACGGTGCAATATCATCAACAGTAGTTCCCCAGTTTCCACGACCAGCGCCCTCACGCTTGACCTCACTCCTGCTCAAATTAGGAATACAATTACAGAAATCAGTTGGTCTTTCACTGGCTACCAAATAAATCAGAGGATAAACATGCCAAAAACAGATGAGACAAAACATTTGGAAGTACTAACCCTCTTCCAGTGCCACTACGGCGTTCATACGCCCTCCTGGGACGTTCTCCATCAGTAGCTTCCCCATTGCTAAAACCACCACGGCGTCCTCCTTGGTAAGCACCACGAGGACCACCACCATAGCCACCACGTCGCTCAAAAGACTTTTCCCTCTCTTCCTTGAATCCTGTTGCAACTCCATTAGCTGGATTTGGATTTTCACCAGCAAATGAACCACCATTGTTGAACGATTCTCTGTTGGCTCCACCAGGGCCACGCCCACGCCCATATCCACGACCTCCTTGACCACCTCTGCCCCGTCCGCCTTCATTCTTCGTCTCCCTCACTGCCATCGTCAGTTGAAATATGTCAGTAGATAGCAACAAATCCGAACTACAGATTCTAAGGAAGGGGGCAATAATAAGATACAGGGTTAATGAAACAGAATCGACGTAAAAACAATCTTACAAAATTGAGATATTTAGTTAAGCAGCGTTTTTCAGCTTTTCGGTGTTCAGACAGAAACCTCGGACAATATCACATGCAGCATTCAAGAAGATAATATCTATCCAGTCCAGTGGTCATTATCATCAAGAGAAATTTCAAGCTATAAAAGGTCCACCACTTGCCAGGATTTCATAAAGAGAAATTTCAAGCTATAAAAGATCAACCACTTGCCAGGATTTCATACTAATCAGTTGACGCTGGCAGAAGATATGAAAACACAAGACAGAATGAAACGTCAGCCAATGCCTGTTGGTTCAAGTAACTTAAGAACACAGAAAAATGGGAGCAATAAGGAACAGAAGCCATGCTTGTAACAATGTGATAGAGCAAAACACATTCAAAGAGCTATACAAGAAAACACCTATTGAATATGGGACACCCACAGGAGACAGAGATAGCAGAGGCGGAGCAATATACAAACATCAACAATTAAGATATCTTGTCAGTTGTCACACCTCACCATTACAAGGCTGTTTTATACATGAAGGTGTGCTAACAAGGTCAATAGTGACCTTTCATCATTCACAATCTTTTTGTCATCCTATATCAGTTTTGACATCCCGGATACATAGAGAATTTTGAAAATTGCACCTCATTTTTACACCTAACCAACACAACAATAACTCACTGTGGCAATAAACTCAATATTCCTCTAGCCTACAACACATTGATCATTTCCAATAGAACCATGAAACTCCAACCAACAGATATGAGATCTGAAGACCAGGTAAGACCAATTAAAGAAACTGCTTATTCAACATATATAATAAAGTTCTAGATTAATTTCCAGAAAACCATAACCTACTGAACAGACATCCAAAAGACGTACTCGTTTCAAAGCAAATAAACAACTCATTTTTATTCATTTCACCATACATAAACTACAATTTGACAACGGAAGTTCACATCGTACACCCGGATGTACCTAGAAACATAGGGTGCTAGGTAATCCCAGGTGTATGCGTATCGTCAACAACCTCACAGCATCACAAATAACCAAATACAAAAAAACCCAACTCATTTTATTGCAAAAGAACCCATCTTTCTACAAGAGCAAAACTTTAACCCATTTCCAAAACACAAGAAAAGAAAAAACAAACAATACCCAAAATCCCAAACCAACGAAAACCCACCAAGACAACAACATCTCAATACAACAAAACATATAAAAAACATAACTTTATCACATATTCAACCAAAATGCATCTTAACAAAACTAAAAAGGGGAAAAAAAGATGTTCACCCACAAAACACAACATACACAAACTCACAAAACTAACACAAACCCGCCAAACAATAACATCCCATAACATCAAAAAAACAAAAAGATTAAATCTGTACAACATTTCCAACCATTTCAACACATACCCAGCAAAACAATAACATCCCAATACATAAAAACATAAAAAGAACAAAACTTTATAACATTTCCAACCTTTTCATACCATTTCAACACAAAACCAGCAAACTAATAACATCCCAACACATAAAAAGATTAAATCTTTCTCACATTTCCAACCTTCTCATATCATTTCAACACAAACCCACCAAAATAATAACATGATTAACATCCCATAACATAATAAAAACATAAAAAGAACATAACTTTATCACATTTCCACCATTTTAATAACATTGCAACACAAACCCACCAATAGAATAACATCTAATAACATAAAAGCATAAAAAGAACAAAACTTTATCACATTTCCAACCTTTTCATATCATTTCAACACAAAACCACAAACAAAAATAAATAATATAATATAATTAAGAAAGAAAGGAAAAGAAAGGAAAGAGACCAGCTTGGGCAGGAGGGGCAGGCTTGGAAGGGAACTTAGAGCTAGCAGGGGCAGCTTTCTGGGCAGGGGCAGTTTGGGTAGAGGGAGGTACAAAAGCCTGTTGCTCAACAGCAGCGATTGTCAAGTTAGGGTCCTCAGCATCATCATCAAGCACATCAAACACGTTCCTTGATGCCATTTCTTTCTTTCAAAAAGAGATGAAAAATAAATATAAAGATCGAGCTTTTAGATGGTTTTGTGAAATGGGTATGTGTTAGTTTTTAAAAATAGCCATTTGAGTTTGTCTGAGAGAAAAAAAGGAGAGAGAATGGAATGGAGAGCTTGCTAAAAAAATGGGTAATATGACTTGTTTGGTTTTGTTATGCTGAGTTTGGGTGGCGAAGTGAGAAATGAGTCTAGAGTGTATGTATAAAAATGTGGGGTGGGATGTAGGCACTTGTTCTTCTTATGTTAAAAACCCTACTAAGAAGGGAGTGACTTCTAGTGAAGTGTGTGAGAGAAGTGTGGGAGGGTTGAGTGTGGAAGGGTGTAGGGGGATGGGAGTGTGGGAGGGTGACACGTGGTGTTTTTGGTAATAAGTGTGATTGGATTAGATAATGCCAATATGGGCCTGGGCTTGATGGGATGATATGTTTGGACTGACAAATGAAAGTAGTGCTTTGCTCTCATTTTTTTTAACAAATGGAGGGTGTTGGGGAATGTGCTCCAGTTTAATTCAATTCGTTTATTTTAATAGTAAAAAATTGTGACATTTTGTAATTTTTATAGATCATTAAAAAGGTATTGATAAGATGTTAATAAGTAATTGTGTGTCAAAACAATTAATCGAAAAGTTTTGTTCAATTCAGTTGAGTTGAAAAGAACATCCCTATATTGATGCATTCCAATGCAACACCGCACTATTGAAACCACGCGAATGTCAATCTCTTGCTAATATTGATTGTAAGTACTTAATTAAATTTTTAATAGATGTAAGAACGATTAAGATCACAAAAGGATATACTTTGGATGGGAAAGCTAGAAGTAGAAAGGCTAGCTATGTGCTTGACTTGATTGGTGACCTATCTGAATCTGATGTACTGATCACTCTTCCTAGTCAAGACTCAAGAGAGTAAAACTATCACATGATATATGAGGCACACGCTTAATTTACTTGCCATTGAGCAATAATTGTCATTTCATCTCGGTCATAGAATAGTACAAGCTGCAACATGATTGCAAAGACCAAAAACGAACTACATGTGTTGTAAACTTGAGTGGAATGTGCGTGTGTGGATCCATAAACGAAAAAGGAAGCTAAGGTAGGCGTTACAACGTATATACCTGCGGAAAATCACCCAAATTCAGGATAAAGTTGGCAGGGTGAAGCAAGAAAACCGTTGCCTCGCAGCCTTCTCAACGTGCTTACGAAATGCATCATGGCTTTCACTTGTACTGATGTTCATCTTATCCCTTTGATCACTCCTATAAAATCCATTCTTCTTAGGACACATTGCTGCACTAGGAAGCTAAGGAATTAAACTATCTTACAAAATACAAAAGTTGTCTCCCTAACCCCTACCCATACAAAAAAAAGTACTTAAAAAATGAAAGCTCTTATTATGGTTTACTATGCAACAGTTTACCTCACAATACTGCTACAGCAGCTTGCATTTTCAAATGCTCAATCACCACTAGACGGTGCACCACCTCAGGGTCCAGCCATATTTGTGTTTGGAGATTCACTTAGTGATGCAGGAAATAATAATTTCCTTAATTCCATGGCCAAATCGAATTATTGGCCCTATGGATGTGACTCTGGTCGTGGCCCTTCTGGAAGGTTTTGTAATGGCAAGACTGTTGTTGACTTGCTAGGTAAATGCTATTCTTTAGTTTAGACATAAATTTGATATATATACTTATAAAATCGCACTCGTAGTGACTATCAAAAAAGAAAACAGAAAAATTTGTGCGGACCCATTTCATATATCCATTTGTGATTCCAAGCTTGTGATTGGCTGGTTTTTCTTTTGTCTTTATTTTACCAAAATCCCCCCTATTTTTCTGCATGAATTCCAACGTGTTTTAGTAACTGGAATTTTACAATTATAATCTCAACTGGAGACAATCTTGGCCCATCGATTACTTATATTAATTAGTACGAGTATTAGTTTTCTGAATTTAATTAGTCAAGTTCTATCTTTACACTAATTAATCTTTTGATACGTCGATTTGATAGGTGAGAAGTTGGGAATTCCAAATATTCCAGCATTTACAGATCCTATGACCGTGGGTTCGAAAATTCTGTCAGGGATTAATTATGCTTCAGCTAATGCTGGTATCCTTGACGAAACTGGTAGACATTGGGTACGTAATTTAGTCAAGTTCGGTCTCTAAACTAACATATCCTTATACTTAGAAAAAGTAACAATTATAATCTGTGTATACTAATGTAGGGAGATCGCTTTAGCTTGGGCCAGCAGGTGGCAAACTTTGAGAGGAGTGTGGATCAGTTAAGGAGCATGATGGGCGATAGAAACCTGACTCGATATTTAGCTAAGTCCGTTGCATTCATGTCATTTGGAAGCAACGACTATGTTAACAATTACCTATTGCCTACCATCTATAATTCCGGCTATACCTACAAACCTCCTGAGTTTGGGAATCTTCTCCTCACTCAGTATGCTCAACAATTGCTGGTAATATGATTTAGCATACTCATGAAGTTACTAATCAACAATATATGATTATATCACTGCACAAAAGGCATGAACTTAAGGTTATCTATTAGAATCAACTTTGTGTCATTTGATATTCATGCTAACAAATTTTGCTCTTCGAAAAGGCGCTATACAATGTAGGACTGAGGAAGTTCTTCGTGGCGGGACTACCACCCCTTGGTTGCATTCCTAATCAAAGGGCAACAGGTCAAGCTCAACCAGGAAGATGTGTTGACTCAGTTAATCAGATGTTAGGTACCTTTAATGAAGGCCTTAGGTCCCTTGTACAGCAGCTTAATGCAAACCATCCAGCGGCTATCTTTGTATATTACAATACTTATGGTGTTGTTGGTGACATCCTTAATAATCCAGGTGTTTATGGTAAGTTATTCTCTGAGTGAGCCGCAACAAAATATTGTAGCTACTAACATTAGTCTAGTTTAGTATGATGTAGTATAGGTGCATTCTCTCATAGTTTCTATGTCATTTGTGGTGCAGGATTTACAGTGATTGACAGGGCCTGCTGTCCACTAGGGCAAGTGACATGCTTGCCATCTGCTCTGCCTTGTGCAAATAGAAATGAATATTTCTTCTGGGATGCATATAATCCCACTGAAGCCGCCAATGCCATACTTGCTCAACGTGCTTTCACTGGTCCTCAAATGGATTGTTATCCCATCAATTTCCAACAGTTGGCTCTCATCTAATCATCGGCTCGCTTTAGTTTCACATGTTTCTGATCAGTCTGGCTTATAATGATCCAAGTCTGTGTTTGTGTGCTGCTGTAATAATAACAGAACAATTTTGATCCTGAAAGTTATACAAGCCAAATGTTTTCTTGTCAATTCTAGAATTTCAAGTTCCTTTCATTCACAGCAAAATAGTCTCACACTATGGTACAACTTATGGGATCATTTATCATACATCTAATTTTGAGCTTTTTCCATCATGTATTCAACTGGCAAACTTGAAGCTTGCAGTAATCCTTCTAAGATAGCCTCGGCCTTAATCATCGTAGGCCTTTCCTCACCTTTCATACTTAAACAACTTTGTATCAGCTGTCCAAATGTCAACAGTTGATCCTGTGTTGCTTCCTTAACTAACCTGTAGTCTGCAATTTCTGCTAAGCGACCTGCTTTCATACTTTTCAGAAAGTGCATTGCTAAATTCCCTTCTTCTGCGTGTCTCTCGTCTATAAATGGTGCTTTCCTGGTTAACAACTCAGCCAGAACCACACCAAAGCTATAGACATCGCTCTTAGTAGTCAATTGGCTTGAAAGGAAATATTCAGGGTCAAGATATCCTAGGGTACCTTGAACTAGTGTGGCTAACCGAGTTCTGTCAACAGGAAACAGTCTGGAAATTCCGAAGTCTGCTATCTTTGCAGCATTGTTTTCATCCAGTAAGATATTCGTGGACTTGATGTCTCGATGAATGATGGGGATAGAATGCAAATAAGCTAGTGCTTTAGCGGATTCTGTTGCTATGCGCAAACAACTGCTCCAAGATGTGTTGCCTTCAGAATGGATATGATCATAAAGTGTACCATTAGAGATGAACTCATAAACTAGCAGAGGAACCTCAGATTCTAAGCAACACCCAAGAAGTCTTACGATATTTGGATGATTGATTCGTGTAAGGATTACTAGCTCATTGATGAACTGTTCGATCTGAGTCTCGTCTGCTATCTTCGATTTCTTTATTGCAGCTACTTGATTTCCAGGTAAAACTCCTTTATATACTGTACCATAACCACCCTTACCAATAATGCTTTGTTCACTGAAGTTATTGGTAGCAGCCATTAACTCTTTGATGGTAAATATCTTTGGCGAATGTTCTTCATTAGATCTAAGTTGTTTCAGCAAGAAACCACCATTTTGCTGAAAGAGTTTGTTTCTTTTTCTCATGAGCCTCCTGTCCCTGATTGTGCGCAACGCCAAAGTTATAACAGTCATCAAGAATAAGAGGCCAAAAGTTGCACCTGCATCAGAGTTTTACATAAGAGTTGAATAACCTACATTTTCATTACAGACTGCTCATACATCCATCTAGCCTACGATTCTTGACACACATAAAGGCAATTGGTATAGAGTAGCTGTCTGTTTCATGTATATTTAAGTATTTACAAGCTATATAAGTATCTGTTCCACAGAATGTTTTAATAAGTGTTAACCAAATTCTTTTGTCTTTAGAAGATGTTATCCTATTTCTGCTATATCTTGTTGAAGTAGCTAGTTACTGAAGGTGATCTGGATTTGCATTTACTAATTTTTGGTTCTTAAGATCCGGAAATGAACTGATATTAAATACAAGTGTATATGTGTAAGAGAAGGCAGTTTTACCAAGTGCAACCGGGACAGTCGGAAACACCCGCTTGCACCTCGTTCCATCTTTTCTTCCATCACCAGAGTAACCAGATGGACAAGTGCAAAAATAACTTCCAACAGTATTGACGCATTGCATTGAACACTGGTTAAGTTGCTGGTCCGCACATTCATCAATATCTGTTGAAACCAACATCTCCATGAACTGATATACATACATGTCTAGCAGTCTAGCACTAAGGCAACGAATAGCAAGTAGGACAAGAGTACAAGAACACTGTATTTGGTTAGCAGGATGACAGACACCAAAAAACTAGCAACATAAAGATTATATCCTTGAACATAAGGGTACTAATGTTGTTGATTTCCAGCAATCAGTAACGGTTTATATTAATTACCTGCGCAACCAGGAGGAAGATATGGATTGCCCTTGTAACCCTGTCTGCAACTGCAATGGTACCCTCCTAATACAAGATCAGCATCTACACACAATGTGTTAGGCTGCAGACACATATAGTTGCTAAGATTTTTTGATGCTTGGCTGCATGATTCACTCCCGATTACCCAATCGAGCACAACAGGAACTTCTTCTTGTACTCGATCCATAAAATTAACATAAGACTCATTAAGATCTGGAGTACCTCGAAATTTAAAGGCACCTTGTTCTCCAACAAAGGCGTAACCACAAGGATTCCAAGATTGTATATGAGTATGATTTCCAGGGTTAGAGTTGAAGTACACTGAAAAGTACCTGTAGCCATTTTGAATCGTCGCCTCACAACAGCCAATGCCATCACACTTTCCAGCAACCACTAGTTCAGGGCTGGAACATTTGGCAGGGCATGAGCTTTGGGCTTGATTAAGTTCGAAAGAAGAGGCACCTCCACCGAGTGAAGCGTAATCATTGCACCCAACAACTGTAAACCGATTGGCTGTAGCTGATAACCTGTAGGGTGCAGGGCTTGAGATAGAGTAACTAATAGTTCCAATATCAGAAAGAGCATTGGTCGTCAGCAACCCTGAAGAGTTGAAGCAAGCATAAGCTACGAACTGGTTTTTGACGCGTATCTGAGTATCTGATATACTAAAAACCTCAATCATTGTAGAATTTGCGGATTTTTGGGGATACATCACAGTAGAGTAGGCCCTTGGGGGGTTATAGTTTGTATCACATAAGATGTCATACCATGAATTTAGAGAACAGCCAGCACCGCCAATTCCGAACGGATAGGGAATGGTTATGTTACCACATTGGCGTTGGCATTCAGGTTTTATGGTGTTTGGGGTGGTGGTGATATTAAGTGCCTGTGTAGCTCTAAGTATAGGATATAGCCCTATTGCTATAATTAAGGACAAAATGTGAAAAAGAGTCATGGTGTTCTCTTCTTTCTGTCGATCGAGTGCTTGTGTCACCTAAAATTTTCTTCGTAAAAAGCTTTGAAATTGTCAAGAAAAACAAAAGATTTTGGACACATCCTATGCTTTGTTAAGTGAACTGATCATTGATTATATTCCTTTGCTTTCCATAAATTGCAAAATAAAAGACGCATATTGGCGAATGGTGATCGGTCCATATCAAATCTGTCATTCCAGCTAATAAACAATCAGAGCTCATGGAAGTTCATGGGCATACACTTTGTAGCCGTCCAGTTGATGTCAAACAAAATCCATAAAATCTAGTTAAACAAAGACACATCTGAATTTCTGAACACCAAAAAAAACAAAGACACATTCTTGTACCAGGTCACAACAATCCCTAATATGGTATTGATGCGTCATGGTTGCCACGAAATTGCGCAATGTTTTCCAGCATGACTGCCATTATCATCAGTTTGTTGGTCTAGAAGTTACATTGTCATTAATTTATCTATCTGTGCACATTTCTGACGATCCTTCATCTAAAATTCTATCAGCGGCTTCTTTAATTTATTAATGAAGCTTCCGAAGCTATAACCAAGGAAGAAATAATCTGACACAAATCACAAGCTGTGGAAATTAAATGCCTAATCACAGACCTAGCATAGCTCATGTTAATATTAATTGGATATACCCTCAACAAGAAGTGGAAGGTGGATTAGTGAAATGTTGACTACTAGTTCATTGATGAAGGCATTTGACAAGTTAGTATGTACACAAGGAGCAATGCTACTGTGATAGACATACCAAACTCATCTATAGCACCATCTTTTTTTTTCCTTCTTACTTTACCAAGCTGGCTCCTTAGTTGCTACGAGAAAAAAAAAATCGAACAGCAATATCAAACGTAACCCAAGTATTTAAATGTCAAACTCAACTTTGCATATATCAAATTTGATGAATTCGTCAAACTAACCAAATTAAGTTCGTTTGATTGTTTCATGTCAAACTAAATGTTCAGGTCATTAACTCATGGTTAAACTCGAGATGAGATAAAGAAGAGAGAGTTGCTTAAGTGGTAGAGAGCATACCTCCAACCCCTAAGGTTGGGGGCTCGATTCTTACCGGCCTTAGTGCCTCCCTTTACACCAAAAAAAAAAAAAAAACTCGAGATGAGATAATCATGAATTGACGGCCTTCTTACCTTTTAAAAAAATA